>DWQX01000636.1:0-38668 GCA_018245475.1 Pharmacophagus antenor
AAATTATTTTATGTTACATAACAAGTTCCCTATTTAATAAGGTAAATAAATAATTTGTATAGCACTAACTTTTGGAGTTTTATTCAATATTGTAATTTTTTCAAGGTGGTCTCAAACTTTTGTCTGGCAGTGTATAAAATCAAATCAAACTTGTCCACTAACTGTGAGCGTTAATTTATACTGTAGATAGACGTTTCCATAAATATTAAAATAAAAACTTTCCCCTTGGATATTTATTATAATCAGCGCGATAGATCAAAGAAAGTTGAATTTGTTATTATTTGGAGAAAGTTATTAATTGGTTAAATCTATTAATAATTATATATGCATCAAAAAATTTATTGGAACAGCTATCAAGACGTTTTGGTGTATACACTAAGTAAAGTATCGATATTTGATATTATTATTTATTTTAAATATTATAGAAACATTATTTCTATAACATTATACATAAATTTTGAACCGCGATATTAAATTTATTGGTTTATAATGTATTATATAGAAATAATTATAATGATTATAAAAACAAGAAAGATGATTATTGGTTTTACGTTATTATTAGTGCTTATGATCCGGCAGTATTTCCTAAAAATGTAGTTTGCAAATTTCGGATACATACAGAATTCTCCTCTTAAATTTCTCCTTTTCTCTATTATGTAATTATTATTTATATTTGCAATATCTTAACTTGTTAATTATCATTTTAGTTCTATTTTACATCTTTTTTTCTGCACTCTCTGTATTTCTCTTCACAACCTTGAAAGTTGATTGGTTATGTATTGCAAAATAAGGTTAAATAAATAATATAAATAAATTAGTCTTACCTGCGTCAGGGTGGACGGAGTGAGTAAAAGTAGGAGTGCGGCGACAGGCAATGTCGCCCCACGCCTTATCGACATTGTTGATCTGGAAAGAACACCAAAATATAAAACATATATTTTTGTTAAATTAACTTATTTTTCAAATGATGCGCAGAATGTTCAGACAGCTCCATAATACGCTTGTAACATTGACGCATAAAATGTTAAGTATCATTAACTCCGTAATTTCACAAATTAGCGGAACACTGTAAGGTTTGTGCGCTTGACTTCAGCAATAAAAAAATTACATTTGTTATTACTTAATTTAATTTAATGTTTAGCTGTCAAATCTAAAATATAAGTAGGCTTGTTATTTTTTAAAAAAAAAATGATATCAAACATACATCGTTATTATATAAAATAGGAAAGTTCTAAGTTACTCTATAAGATTATATAGATCTTTTAATCAATTTAAAATAATTAAATAAAGAAAATTACAGTTTCGTAATTGTTAATAAGTACAATTTTTTATCTTTTGCAACTTAGAATTTAGTAATAGCTACATAAATTTTCACTGTCATATTTGATTTTTTTTATAATTAATTACACTATAGAAGTAATGGCGACATTAATGTCTAGTATTTTAAGTTACAATAATTTGCGTATGGAAAAGGTTAAATTTAATACGTTTCAGTTAATTAAATAACACGGATAAGCTTGATAGGAGCGATATCCGCAGGATCTTATGTAACAGTTATTTCTCGTAATTTCTGATGAATACATTGAGCGGATAAATATTATCCACATTTGAATAAAATATTTCATTGCTAATGATGTTTGTGACGTTTCCGAACGAAAAGAAAACTTCTAGAATCTTCTCGAATCTACGAAGCGCTCAGAATCTAATACGTAACATTAATAGGGAAACTGAAGTAAAATGTGTAATTCACAAGATTCACGGAGATGAGGTACACACAAACCGCTTCCATGACGAATAAGTTACGTGTGAGTAGTGGAAGCTGTATGGTGGTAGGGTTTTTTGTCCTGTCTGGCTAGCTACTACCCTCAAAGTAAGAGTATTCTGAGTAAACGTGTTTTACTATCTACGGTCTTATTGTCACTTAATGTCACGTGTAATAAGGTGTAAATGTTAGCCTATTTGTAATAAAAAAGAATGCGGTGAAATGTATATGTGGATTTATATTACGACTATATTATGAAGTATTAAAGTGATTGTGTTTTGTTTTTGACTTAAACATTATCTAATCTATTTATTACGTAGTTACATAACTGCCTACTTAGTTACACAGCAGCAGCAGTTAAGTGATTGGTCCATTGCAAATAACGAAGAAAGAATACTAAAAAATAACCAAAACGAAATATGACAAAGAATCATTTTGTAATATATAAATAACATATTTTCTATTATAAAAAAAGTTAACGAAGCGTATACGTGGAGAATGCAGATATTAATTAACTTTTCGAAGCAAAAACGAAATTGTAGGAAAATAGCACTCATTTCATTTAAACGTCGATTGTTTACTTGATTGATATTTCAATTCGTATCAGTTTTCGTTGGGAACGAGTAATTAAGTTTATTCAGTTGTTATAGTCTATGTATAACTTTACGATTTTTTTTATCTGTTGTTTAATAATATGTGTTAAGAGTACGAAGTAAACTTATTTTTCTATTGTTAGAAAAATCAGTTCTTAATAAAAGTAAGTCACGAAGAAACAATAAAAATGTATTTTATTAGTTGTTCTAACCTCATAAATTTTGGTCGAAGCTAATTCTAACTATTTAATAGTCACGTACGGGCATAATTGGCGTTAAGAGAAGCCAAATTTCATTAAGTGACCGTGGAGCGGAACTGGGGCGAGGGCGGGTGGACGCTTTACTTTGCGATAGTTGGCATCGTGTCGTGCCTTACATTAGAAAATATGCAATAATTTTTGAATAAATTTTTATACGGCAAAATATAGTATAACTGAAATCCATTTTCTTTATTTTATTGATGGCTTTTAACAAATCATACGTTTTTTTTAATTATGTCAGTGCCGTGCCTGTAAGATAACACCATGTTCTTAAATGTATATTTACATAATAAAACATTATTGCATGATGCTTTTTGCTTCCTTCATACCTTAGTAGTCTTGTTAACTCTTTGTACCACATATTAATTTTAGTGCTCATTATCGCTTAGAAGAAATATGTTGGGTTTTCAGCTTGTATGGGTGTATGGGAAAATGTCACCTCAACGTCTATTTCTACCACCTAGGAGAAGTATGTAAATATATTATTTTTCTGACGTTCAGGAATACTAACTACTAATATAGTTATTAGGGTAACGGTACAATTTTATGTCTTAAGGCAATGAACGCAATGTACTGTTATGTAAACTTTCTAATTAGCGCCTGTTACAAGCAAGCGTGTCACCTATTACTAAACAAATATCTAGTCCGCTTTGGCGCTTTATTGTTTTAAAACCGGTATAAACTTTGAATATCAATGAAAAATACGGAATGACGTAATATAAAGCTACATTTAGATAACGTCGTTTCGTAAACACGATATTGAAATTCTGAATAAGACCGAGTAGCATCATTTAGGTATGTTGAGTAAAAAGTAAGGCAATATTTATATCCTGGCGCAACATTGTCTGTGCAATCTCGGAGAGCTCGAGCGTAAGTAACGAGGATTATTGTTTGTTCGCTGCGACCTTTTCATTGCGATGATATCATGCGGCGGAGCCGGTTTTGATTGCTTAGTTTAAAATCAATTCCGATAATAATATAACGACGCATCGTATAGGAATGTTTGCAATTCATATATATTCAGGTTTGTAAACTGATGTAGCTTTGACATCTTCTCTATTCTAATGGTTAAAAATGTAAAAGATTTGTTAGCGGAGCTTTTTACTATGCATTCTCTTCGGGTGACATTCATTTGAAGTGCGCTGCGAAAAGTGCTACTTCTTTGTAACAATTCGCGTTCAGATTTACTGTACTTAGTAAGCGGCTCTGCTTTCGCTTGTTATGAGATTATTATGAAAGAACTGCCCGTACTTTGGTTTGCTTCTTGCATCTTCATGCTTTTGCATGGGTATATTGCACAACCGAAACATTACTACATATTGAATCATACTACTTTTGAGTTACAAGATTTGTTTTTTATTAAAATCTGATAAAATAATTTTGATAAACATCATTATAAACATCAAAGTGGCTTTAATTGTTGATACAATCATTGTAAACCGCTGTCATAAACGATCGTCAAGCAGACTTGAATGTAAGAAAAAAAAGTTTCCATTTTATTACAGTAATATTTATACAATAAATTAAAAATAACGTGACTTGAATATATATGCGGAACAAAATAGTTTTATAATTTTATATATGATATTTTCGATTGGTTGTTAGATAAAGTTTGCAGCCTTGCATACGTATCTTTAGTGCAGCTTTATTAGTTAAAAAAATAGCAGCAGAACGCACTTTCCAAGGTTTATACAGAGCACCATCAAATATAGAAATTCTTGTTAATGATATTTTGTAAGTCGGGATGTGATTATTGCGTTCGGTAATATTTTACGGGGGATGTTGCATAAGCGGCAGCTACCAATTAGCGATACTTAAAGTGGGAATGGCAGATTGTAGATAGTGCCAGATAAGGCATTTTGAATTTAGCGCAACGGAAAAATAATCATAGTGTTGTTATATAGAAAAATGTCATAACTAGGAAGAAAACGCTGCAATAAAGAGTAAATGTATGAAGGAAGTTATTAGATACGGTACAAAGCAGAAATTGGAGTTGATTTAAAGCTATCTCGTACGACATGGTGGATAGTAAATTTTTTTATAATAATGCCAGTACAGAATTTTTATTTAAATTCATTTGGATGTTTGCCTTTTATTTGGGTAATAATTTTTTCTATTAATATCGAATAGTCCTTGTAATAATACCTATATTTGATATTACTTAATCGGTTGCATAAAACACTGTGGACTATTTACATGTTTATGCGATGATCATTTCTATGTACTCGTATTATGATACCGTCTTCATTCCTCATTAGTCAGCTCTGTACAGGATTATCTAATTTAAAAATCAGCCCTATATGAATGAATTAAATTGTAGAATGAAAATATTTTTTAATCATTGCTGATTGCATAACAAAAAGCTAGAGTGATTTATATTCTCTTGTTTTTGTATAATCAAATACCATATATCTCTAATTTCGGTTGTGCTTCCACTGTTGTATTTTCACATGGGCTAACATGACTTCGTTCTATTAAAATATACAAACATTGATTTTATGATTAATTATTGTGTAGTATTCATTACATACAAAATTGAATCGGTGTTTCATCAAAAGCTTTGATTAAAATAATTGCTGTCCTGTATGTATCCATGTTTAAATTGCAATCTATTTAATTCGATTATGCATCAAAGTAATCAAACACGAAAGTTAAATTTTTAAAAATAACTCGTATTTTGTTATTAAATCAAAATATATGAGAGTATGAATGTTTTTCCGCCTCTATATCAACATTATGAAATTATTATATTATAAGTATAGTACAATTTTGTTTTGGATACTTATCCATCGATACAACGGTAGAAGTATTGTAATAATTACATTACATAGTTTTTTTTGTTTAGCTACTTATTTTAGCGTTAAGAATATTATATTAAATATTAGAAGACGTTAAATTCAGTAGTACACAAGGAATTCTTCGCATGACTTGAAAGTCTAATGTTAGTACATAATACAAACTATTATGATTACTTTTTATCATTATATAAATTTGTATATGCTGTGGAAATAACTTTAGGTTCGCTGTTACGTTGGCAAAAACACAACGAACGATCTTTTCAACAATAGAGAGGTGAAGAGACGCTCTCAAGCTTCGTGAGAACGGGCCACGGGGGCATATGGGGTAAAAAACGAGACAGATCATAAGGAAATCACTACGGTAGGAAGTAACTATCACATGGTGTAGTACTATTGTGTAAGCTTGCAGTTCCTTTTTCCTATAAAGATTTTACACATCGTTATTTATCTCGTTAGTTTTTAATTAATAATGAAGATAGTTCTTTAATCATCTTAGTGTATCTAACGCCAGAAGACGCATAACATTTTCATGGTTTTCTTTTCGGATCTGTAATAATTTTGTGCATTGTTGTATTCTTTTTTCTCCTTTTCATTTAACAAAAGGATATTTCACAATAAAAGGCATAAAACAATGTCGTTAGAAGCAGTATAAAAAAATGGAGTGAAATGCATATTAATACCTAATACAAAACAGGGCATAAAATATATGGGTAAAAAAAAAGGGTTGTTCCGTTAAAATTAACCGATCAGCAAACCTAACGTTAAGCTTAAATACGAAGCATATAACTTTCAATTATCACGAGAAATTAATGTGTTAATTATATTTATATTTTTATTGATAAATCTTAATCCTTATATTAAAAAAATGTATCGATTCTTGAACATAATTATAACGCATTTGAAAATAGTCTGTGTTAGATTCATCGTATTTTCCACGTCAAGTAATGTTTAAAATGGGTGTTTAACTTTAGATATCGCTTTCAAGCGATCTCGTCTAACAGTTTAGTAAAAACAAGTTTGCAAGCCTGGATTAGCCGTTAAAAAGTTCTTTTGTTTCTTCTGATGCGACGTTGAGTGCGCTCAGTAATTTTGTTGCGATAAAACCATATTACTTCACCATAGCCCACATTGTTCTTGTATAAGTAAATGGCGATACCCTCATGAATTTTAAATTCTTGCTTAATTATTCAAGCTGAATATATTTACAAATTAAAATTTGAATTTGATGTTTTTTACATACATCGGTTTAAAGGAAGTCGACAACAATATTTCCTTACGATCTGACATGCAATATAATATGTAAAAAGTTTATTATTTTCTTTATAAGTAAGACGATTAAGGAATGTATATATTATTCTTTTTTTCGACTTAGCCTTCTCTCAGTCTAGTGCCAAGGAATAATAATAAAGAATGTAAATATTATATGTTAAAAATTGTTAACACTCAATTACAACGATGATCGGTAATTATATTTGATAACCGACTTTCAAAGAACCGAAATCATTAAGTAATTTAATTTATGAAAAATAAAAAAAACTGAATATATATAACAAAATTTCTTTTTTGAGAGTGGTAGTTAACTTCGCTAATCACGGGGCCCATGAATTGAACTTTGCTGGTCGGTATAAGGCAAGCAGTAAAATGCTACGCCACGGGCGCAGTTTCATTTTTTGCATTTAACAAATATTGCAAGAGAGGCAAGTCCTTATTATATGATAAAGACAAACTTAAACAAAATAAAAATAGTATAACTAATTCTTAAATTAAATGTTTTTGATAACAGAGATTTTAATTATGAAGTTAAATGAGTCTAAAATAACCAGAGAATGTGAACCTACTTTCAACAAAAATAGAAAAATTAATTGTTCTCAATCGTAAGCAGGTTAGCGTTGCTTTTCCCAAATTTTTAAGTATTTGGTGCTTTCACACGTTCATTTTGCATTTGAATTAGGTCGGCGCGTCATAATTGACCATTGTCGCAATGAGAAAATTACTTCGAACTGACCTGCTTATGTTATATTGCTAACATAGAGAACAGAAGCATTTCGAAACACATGCGATCTCACGCTTTTAGTAAAGACAATAAAGTTGCGCTTAAATATTCTTTACTACATTAATATAATGTACTACTTGACAAATGAGCTCCAAAAAGTTAGGTTTGCATGAAAACATTTGAACTATGAGTTTTAATATTTTAGTTGTAGTAATATCACCTCATATATCCCTATAAAATATATCCGTTACAATATATATGTTATCACTTGATTAGATGACTTCCACCTTTATATTAGAACTCTATAGACATTTTGATTAACTAATTAATAAAGAACTTTTATATGTATTCTACAAGTAAGTAAAGGGTGTTCTGTAATAACAATATGCAATTTAATTTATTGTTCTATATATTTTATTGCGGAACAGGAAAAATATGAATGCAATAATGCACAAAACCAAGACAGATACGAAAAGAAAATCATAAAAATGTGTCGGTATATCTAGTGTTAAGTAATTTTCAAATACATTTTCCACATCAATTTAAATGTCGCGAATAATGTCATACATTAAAGATGCAAATTCTGACAAGTACATGACAGATGGAAACTTTCACAGATTCCCCGGGGTGTTTCAAAGATGGAGAAGTCTTAAATATTTTTTTATATATACTAGAAGCCGGAAGTTTACCTGGAGGTAAGTGAAACATACCTGCACATAGCGATCTTGTGTTTCTTCGGCTGTTAAAAATATTGCACAATGTATTATATATTGGTTTTACGACAGGAGATATTAAATAACGTTATTCCAATCCTTATATCTTTTGACCAAGTTATTGGCCAGTCATGGGCTAAACATCCTAATCCTAATTTTATAATGTTTGTTACTCCTTCCTAGCGACAGAAATAGTATTTGTATATTATATACGAGGGGTGGTCAAAAAGTAATGATAAACGGGTATTCCTACTAAAGATAAAATTCCAAAAAAAATTTTTTCTTCTTTTGCTTCTGCTTCTTCGGTCCTTCACTACTTCCCAGCTAAAAAATTATGTAAATAGGACGTCATTTGGAGAAGCTACATTCATTTGAATACCAACAGTCGGCGCAACAACGCAAAAGTAGAGAAACACGAAGTGAGATGCGTCATCTAGTACCTCTGTTTGAAAAAAAAAGTCTATTGAAGAGATACACGCTGATTTGGTGGAGACACTGGGGGACTCTGCTCCTCTATATTCTATGGGGGCACGGTGGAGCAAAAGAGTTTAAGCTGGGTAGAATATCCACAGAAGATGAATATCGCGAGGGACGCCTAGCCTCGTCCCTCACTGAGGAAAAGGTGAAAAAAATCGACAATATCGTATTAGCAGACCGAAGAGTAACCGTCAGACATTTAGCTGAGGTCACAAGCATCTCAAATGGCAGCATCCGAAGTATTTTGACCAGCAAAATGAATATGAAGAAGGCCTCCGTGCGTTGTGTATCGAGAATGTTAACGGACGAACAAAAGAAAAAGCGAGTTGACATTTCAAGAGCCAATCTTGCAATGTTCCAAGCTGACCAAGAAATTTTTTTGTCTCGATTTGTGATCATGGACGAAAATGTGGATCTATCATTTTGATCCTGTGACCAAAAACAATCGATGACTTGTAAAAGACCATCCTCACCGACGTCGAAGAAGTTCAAAGTCTCGAGCTCGGCGGGCAAGGTTATGGCGTCCGTTGTCTGTGATGCTGAGGGAATCATAATGGTTGATTACCTGGAAAAAGGAGCTACTATAACGGGCTCCTACTACGCTGATCAAATAAGACGACTGCGAGAAGCCATAAAGGAAAAAAGACGGGGCAAACTCTGACCGAAAGTCTTTTTTCATCAGGACAACGTTCCTGCACCCAAAGCCGAAGTTGCGATGACTGCCATTCGAGAAGCAGGCTTGGAATTGGTCAAACATCCGCCCTATTCTCCAGATTTAGCTCCCAGGGACTTTTATTTGTTTCTTCAGCTTAAGGAACACCTCAGGGGCAAGAAATTTAAAGATAATAGGGAGGTGATGGCTGCTGTAGAGGCATTTTGGGATAGCCAAGATTTTTTTTAAAGGGTATTTTAGGTTTAGAGAAACGTTGGACTAAATGCATCGACTTGTTAGGAGACTATGTAGAAAAATAAATAAAATTTAAACTAGAATAGTTTTATTATACTCATTATCATTACTTCTTGATCGCCACTCGAATATACATATAATATACAAATACTATATCTGTCGCTATGTATATATATATGCTATGTATATGTACAGAAATAGTTTATGTATATAATAAGTAGATTAGTTTTTGCGATGATATCAATCAGAACAGGTTTCATTAAAAGACATTTATCGCATATTATAACCGACAGTCAAGTTAATTCTTGTAACATGTTTTCTAACATGTTGTATCTAAATCTGTTAAATAAGTAAACTAATAAATTTTAGATATATATTAAAAAAACATTAGTACAACAAAACGTCTAAAATTTTTTTATGTATGACACTGAAAGAAATAGTCAAATTCAAAATTTACAATTTTGTAAATAGTCTAAAATGAGAGCGTCGATACAATTTTTGTTCATGAATTATTACTATTTTAAACTTCAATTTTTATATCGTGTAATTCAAAAGGCACCGGTAAACAGAAAATTACGGAACGGCAATCTCTTTTCTATGTATACATGCGCCGGCCTGGTTGCCAGGGAGATATTTTAATAATTAAAAATTGTCAAGAAGAAAAGATATAGGATTTTGCTTTTATATTAATTTCTAATATCCTAATTTCTTATTAATTTGTATATATTTTTGAAAATGATAAAATAAAGCTGTAAATTGAGAAGTCAAATATTTTCATTACCTAGTCACAGCCACCCACCGCCATATTACGATTTCTTCGATATTGTCTTGTGCGCATTGGTACGTCAATAACGACTAATGAACGTGGCAAGCTTTATCAAAATAAATAATTTGCTTCTTATATTAGAGAAAATTATTGACAAATTATCTTGTCGTTTAACATTATTTCATAAAACTTTCTATAGATAAATTGAATTTTTAGGACGATAGAAAGTGGGTATTCATTTTTACTTCGTAGTTTGGATATAAAAAATTGCAAATGCGCCTTTTTTAAACTTTTGCTGATATTTTCTAAAATATGCTCACCCTTATTCTGTGGTACTGTTTTCGGTGAAAGAAAATTTTATAATCAATGTTAATGTCTCTAAACACTTTTAGTTACTTTTGAAAACGACTCTTTAAAGCGTGACTTATACTGGAAATATTGATACGCTATTGAATGAAATGTTGATGTATTTATGTAAGTTACTATATTATAAATCTATTCATTAACCAAACCTAAGCGAACATTATTAAGCTAAATTAATTTATTAATAATAAGTACTTAACAGTTCAATTACGAAAAAGGAATTTGTAATTTTGAATTATGTTAATGATTATAATTTACGTCACATTAAGTCCACCTTATGTACAAGAGTGCATTAAACTTTAAATAAATAAATAAATTACTTCGTGAAACTAGGTGTCGATGAGAAAGTTAATAAAGTCGGCGGCAATCAATGCCCAGTAACTAGCAGTGAATAAATACGAAATGACCGCTCAGAGTCGACCGTCAGTTGTCGAATATTCACTTTCACATCAAACACGGCGTGGGCTTAAATTTGTGTTGTATTTCGAAGAAAGTGAGTGGATTCACTTTTTCTTTACGCAATGTTTTAACGCTTAAAAAGTGTGATAAACTAATAAACAATTCGTACGCACGGAAACAAATCTGTTTGTTATCTGAATGTCGATGTGTTGTGTAATGGAAAGAAATGCGTAGGGACTGGCTGATATTGAATGCCGCTGCGCAAAGTTTTATCTTCACTATGCACATTTTATTGTTACGAGCTTGTTACGGGTTTACGGTAGGGAAACGGCGCCTGTGACCCAGTTAGGTGTCGCTGTGACTGTATACCGAACATCTATTTTCCAAATATCATTCTACGTAACACTTGGACACGGTGCAACGTAGGTGGTTTATAAAAAGCGTGATTTGGATACTAGACACGATAAGATAGATGGTTTTAGCTTGCATTGCGTATGTAATGACATTGTAATTTTGTATCCATTTTAAATTTCATAATTTTACCATTGATTTAGAAATAATAAGGATTTTTTTTATAAAATTTTGGGTGTGCTGGTGTAGAATTTCGGAATTGCGTATAAAATTTACTTACTGTGATTACTGTGATAAAAAGTATGAAACTCATTTATGAAAGTCGGCTTTGCGGTCAAAGCATGGCGTCTTAAACCGTTGCTAAATCTACAAAAATATGGAGGTAAAACCACATTCGGAGAGTAACTGATATTTTCGGATCATTTGTTTAATGCGAAGGAAAGTTGAAACGTGCCTCGCTTATGTCCGCCCCAGCAAACTATCCACGTACGCATGGCATACGTGACGCCCGCCTAAAATGGAACGGGCCTTCTTTCTCATTGTCAGTGTCATTCGTCCGTTGACTGTTTTACAGTTACAGCCTTTTTCTATCTCCCCCTACCGATACGGTGTTCGACGCGCCTTCAATATTCATATTTCATTTTCAAAGTGAAAGAGTCACCGCGAATGGTCATGGTTGGAGGGAATTGTATTCGTTTTAAAGTGTTTTGTACGTTCAATACGAAATTGAAATATTGTTGAATGATTTTTATTATAAAATTTGAAATTGGTATATTATGTTTACTGCTTATGTAATGGTTGTTAACTCAATGGGTTATATGGTAAATTTACAGGAATTATAATTATATTCACGAATTCTGTTTAGGTTAAGGGACGCAGTCGGTCAGTAGGCCGATTTCACATTTTGTGTGATTTTAACAATGAGGCAGGTAAAAGAAAAGACTATTAAGTTGCCTTTTCTTGCAATTGTCTAGGGTTAATGACTCTACATTGATATTTTCAACCGTCATGGATAAAGTTATTAGCGAAAAATTACTGAATTAGAATATATAAATATTCATTGTTTTAAAAATTCTCACACCGTTTACAAGGCGGCAAAAGAGAGAAAAATAAGAACGGCTATTACTTCTAAATAAATTATTACTTATCAACAAAGTGGATATTAGAAAACGCCTGCAGCATTTCACTCCTTACAGCGAAGTATAAAAAGACCTAGTCTTAACGACTTGAAAAAAATGTCGTTAGAAAATGGGAAGTAAACTCTTGGAAACTAGCCGTGGAAGTCTATAGTAAGAGCATTTTTAGTGAAACTAGTACCATTTGAGTAGATTCAATGTAATGAGGTGACCGTATTTTGCGTGCAGTGATTCACTTTTTTGTTAAAATATGAGACGAAAGGTCAGTTGTACAAAATTTAATATAAATTTATTTTTATCGCGTCACCCAGAAAACAACCGAAAAAGTTTTAATGATGGAAGCCTTATGAAATAACCGAGAATAAAGTTGAAATAAAAAAACGAATACGAAATGGCTTCACGTTGTCGAGTATTAAAATGATATTAACCGCGTAATATTTTTGCGGTAAAAACTTAATGCATTAAATTTTTGTTATTTATTATTTTGTTTAGGGGTTATGCAATTTTATAATGGTTTTCTTAATTATGTATTTCTGCATGTTATTTAATGTGGATAACATCATATTTTTAAATAGAAGTCGTCAATTTTTAGTTAAATATAGATTAATTTCTTATGTAGTGGTAAGAATATTATTCCTAATGAATATAGACCAATTAATTGCTGCTATTTTCACTTCTTTTGAAGTGATAATGATGTTAAAGATGGTAAAACGTACTAGCAGAACAAAAGAAAATGTATTTATGTTAATGTTATGGCGGTATATTGGTCATGTGAGGTTAGAAGCCAGTCAGGCGAATTTAAAAAAAAATCCTAATACTAGTCAAATTTTACACTTGTGCCTTCGGGAACAAACCAAGAATTTTCATGTTGCATGGCAGGTGCTCAATTATTTTACCATGGAAGTATTACACTTCCGACCTGTAACCCTCCAACTGAATTGAGTACAAATAACTGTTGCGGCGGGTCAACAATCAAACACATATGGTTGCATATCGATAACACTTCCCTTCCTTCACAACAGGTGTCGATATTATTAGTAGCGTGACTCTTCGTTCATTGAACTGACACCGTTAAAAGGTGTACGCATCGAGCTCTCGCCGCAGGCATGCGACATGACATAAAAAACAATTGGCGATTTTATCACAAATATAGTTAATTAAAATCTGTTAGGGTTCATATAAATCAAAAAAAATACCGTTTTTAATTATAAGTTAATAAGTGTATACAATGTAATGCGAATGTCTTAGTAGCCAAAAACTAGTTCATTTCTTATTTATTTTATACATTAACACTAATATTTTTAGTACAACAAAAAAGGTTTTTATTTTTATGATTGTTACAATCATTATATTACTTGCAGTCTGTTCCAACGAGGGAATCCAAGTCGACACATTCGTATTTGCATTATTATTCCAATACAGCAATCATCCGGCATCCGCTTGTTGATTTTTGCGGTTTTTGTGCCGCCATTTTGCATTTCTGTTTTTATAAGCCTGAGATGCGAAACATTGAAGAATGTTTTTAAGACAATAAATATAAAAAAAAATTACGTATTAAAAATTTAAATATAGTAAATTGTTTACTCATAGTACAAGGTTAGTAAAATAAATTTACTTAAAAAATCTGGAACATACAATCGATGGATGACATCTTGTTAAGTATTGTAAAATACTATAACGAAAAATATATTATTACTCATATGTAATTAAAGCCCTAATTTAACTAATTATGAGAATTGCATAAATATTTAAATGAGTTTTTGACTATTAGGTTTACTTCCTGAAATCATTAAGACTTAATTATTCTAATATAAAATTAATTTAGTTATTAGTAGTTTAACCAAAACTTCAAGATCAATGTAAAAAGCTTTAACAAAATATTTTTAAACATATAAGCATTTAGAAATGTTAATAATCAACGAAATTATGAAGTTTTGTGTCAACACTTTGCCGACCGATCGGAGAGATCTCCCCATTGAAGGAAATCACTGCCCGACCGATAGGATAGATCTCCCCATATTGAAGGAAGTCAGTGCCCGACCAATCGGGTAGATTTCCCATTTTGACATTTAGCAACGCGTCTTCTGTCATTGTTAACTCGTTCGGCCAGGTATTCGTTTCCAATTGAAAGTAAAAACGGAACAGTTCTCCGTTAAGTGTGAGATCGGCATTGTTAAAAAAAAATACTGTAAAATGGTGTACGAATATGGAATCACTTTTAAAACTTTATCCAATCCGTATTCTAAATTCTCTTGATAATACTATAATACGGAGAAAATGAAGCAATTTCTTAAGTATGTTAAATACATTTGATTTGTATTTTATTTTTAGATATTTATCTATACATTTTATTATATTTATTTATGTCTATTTCCAACCGTTGACGTAGTATTTTAAATTTAATGGCCCATCTTGTGCTTATAGTGAAATAAAAAGTAACATAAAAATCATTTAAGGAATATATGTTCTCACAGAAAAAAATTAAATAATAAAAATAGCTACATAAAAAAATTCATATATTTTATTTATAACGCTTAAATAATCACACAGAGATTTATTACTTAGGAGTCTTATTAAATAAATAAAATATGTAGAAGTAATTATTTGCGTTATGAAAAACATCTACGTTTAGATGATATGATGAATGTAATGTTAATATTTTATAAATATATTAATTAAATAAGGAATTGAAATGTCTATCTAACTTTATATTTATTTCATATAATTTTATAATTACGGTTTGCTAAATTAGGAAAAAATAAAAACATGTGTCTATTATTTAATGGTGAAATAGAAATAGGATTAAAAAATAACAGATTATTTGAAGTAGAAATGTGATACTTTCAATAATTTATAAAAACGAAAAATTTTAAACAATTGTTAAAACTTAGTCATTTTGTCGTCAAAATTCTATGGCAACAATGAACGATAGAAATTTGAGGTTTTGAAATATTGTTATCACAAAACTAACATACACAGATATTTGTTAAGAATGAACTACCTGAGACCTTTGAGTCATCAGAGAAAAGTTTTTTGTAATCATTGACTCATTTTAACAAAAAGGGAGAGGCGTGGCACCTTTGATCATATTATAATGCTTCAAAGGAATTTTCGAATTCGTAACAATTTTTTAGCAAAAGGTGGTTGTGTTACATTTTGCAAATTCGCTTGGTTTGAATTTTGTCAGGCCAACTTACATTAATGATCTTTTATGCAGATTTGTAGAGATATTGAACTTACATGTTAAATTTAAGTATTCCGATGAAAATAGGTAATACGGTAATAAAAAATCGTATTCAAAATTCCGAAGAAGATGAGAAGGTCACTTCTTAGACATTATCAAGTAGTTATCATATTAAATTATTCTTTTTTATAAATACCTCTTGGAGTAATATATTAGCAAAAAAAAAGTATTATTGCAACGTAAAAAAATACGTGTTCTTTAAAGTCTAGTAACATGTTTCGAAAGTGATAATTTTTAAAACTGACGGTTAGCTTGTTTAAAATTCAGAAATGAGGATCTCGTATGAAATATTTTTGCGCAAGGTCAACCGGTGTTGTTGTGTACGTCATTATCGCCAACCCTTTTTTCGCTTATGATTTGTTAATATATCAAAATACTTCCCGATTCTGTTTTGAATATTGTAAATAGGATTTTGTTATTATTATTTTTTATTTGGATATAGGTTAATTTTGTAATTGAATATACGTCGTTAAAAAACTGTAGCAATCTACACTTCTTTTATGGGTATCAATATCGTAGTAAGTTGAACATCCTGTTAGGTGCTTCGTTGTATTAAAAATGAATTGTAAGTTATCATAATATTGAATAATTCAAAATATATATTCCATGGCATGGCGTGGCATGTTTATTATCTGGAGTAACGAAATGTGTTCTACAATTTTCTTTCATATAATTAATAACAGTTTTTTGTACCAAAGGCAGATTAAGTTTTTGCAGAAAAAGTTACGTAAACTTTTACTGCTAATGTTTGATTTTTGTTCAGTTAAAAAAAAAACATTAAGCTTTCTTTACTAATAAAAACAATAACAACGGTTTTACGCTTCAGGGTTATGTGTATAAAAGATAATAACATATTAACTTTGGCTTCACGTCTGGACGGGATACCACTATGGGGTTCGTTAAGGCGGTAAAAAAATCGCGCAGCTGTAAAAGTCAAACCGGCGACTGGACGAGCCGCGCGTAAATAAAAGCCAACAGTTGAACGAGCAACAAAAAACGCCGCAGCGCCTAAAGTCCGCGGAGGCGGGGGATGAATGGGGCTAACGAGACCGGCGCAGTGATGTCCCGTGCTCTCTGAAGCGGACCGACAGAAAAGGTATTTGCTTTGACATTTGGTACACTTTTGTGTTTAACTCTCTTTTTTATTCTCTCGTTTTCTTTGCATTTACGTTAAACAAATTACGTTTGCTCTGAGCCCGGCAACGCAGCCTAAATGCGATGTTATTTACTCTAGTTGTTTTGTTTGTTATACACTTACGATTATATTATTATATTACGATCGCTGTGTTCCGGAAATTATACATGTAAGAACCATAGTGTAATACGTTTGACGTATCTGCAGGTAGATGAATATAATTGTTTTATGTTTTATGTGCGGGTACATTATAATGGTTCAGTATTGATCGACATGGCGTTTGATTACTAAAACCAGAGTATTCTGAGCAAGCGCACTGTACTACTATCTATGGCCTCAATGTCAACGTCATGTGAAGAAGTGGTCAAATAACCCATTGCCGATAACAAATACTTTTCACGTGCAATATAATGTTTATTATTAGATGTCAGACTTTAAGTTACTATTTTTATTTAAAATTCCCGAATCTGCGATATCGTGTACCTCGAAAATTTACTCATCTACATTAAATATAAATAAACTATTATAACATTATAGAATAAATCTATTATGTAATAAGTGTGAGTCACTAGAAGGTGAATGATGTATCCTTGTGAGATTGTGGTTTTTACCATTGATCAACTGCGGAATTGAATTCCATGAAGTTCAAGGAATTATATTAATAAATTAATAAACCTATATGGTTATTCTTTTCTTTTATTTTCAAGTCTATAATCTTTGGTTAGCAAGTAATAGCTTGTTTATTATAGATCTTATATTTAGTATTGGATCTCAAGTTTTAGTTTAAATTGAGGCTCAAATATTGTGTAAGTATACTGTCATATTATAAATTAAAATTATTTCTGTATTATAAAGACAACTTGTACTAATTCTTTAGGGAAGAATATCTGTAAAACTGTCCTAGAAATATTTTATTAACACTGTAATTATATTTTCCGTTACTAAATTGTTTACTTTGAAGTACACGAATAATATTTAAAACAAATTTATTTTTCTACCTGTATTAATACGGGGGAAACATTAATTGATAATACCTGCTAATTTTCTATTTTATTGACAGTAAAAAAACTTAAAAATATGAAGGTTATATTTACTGAATATGATACTTTGATATGACTCAACCGGTATCAACTTTGTCTGTGTGTGCAAAGGTAGGTAAGTGGGCTTGAGAAGCTAAAGTTCAAGGCGGCCTCAAGATGTTCGACGTGTCAAGTCTTGAATAAATGCCCCTAATATAAAAGTTATTCTTAATTCGCAGACTGTTTCTGAATATGGATAACTTCGTTTTAATGTAATCAATGTCTTCTACAAAGCTATCGCCTTGCAAAAATATATTCTGTTAATGTTTACAAAAGATATTATATTCTATTAAATTTTGTAAAAAAAAACGGTTAGAAATGAAATACATTATTTGAGAATGTTGCCAAATTATATATTTTAATGGTTATAAAGCATTGGGTAATTTGGCAAGACATAATTACCATTATTTAGCAACATTACTTTTTGTAGTCCGTACAAAAACCACAAAAGCTTATTACGCCCCGTTGCGAAATATTCAAGTATTAAGTGTCGGATTATACGACAATGTCCAACGATTATTCGACAAGCGAGACCTTTATAACAGCCAATATTGTCTATTCAATTAACTTCACTTCTTTACTTTGGTTCGAATAAAAGCCTTTTGTACCATGTATCGATATAACTTGGTAACCTCTAAGGTTGTTTGATGAGTAATAATAAAATCCAATATGAGTACTGTAGATATAGAAACTATGATTATGTTAGTGTTTCATATGGGTTTAAAATTGAATAGAATAAAAATACGTGATGACATTTATAATATATGAATAGGTATGTATAGGTAATGTGTTTATAAAGACAGTAAGTGCTATTAATGTATAATTTTAATAATTTAAATAGCAATTAAGAAGTTGGAGCTATATAAATTGAAATATTGATGAAAAGGAATATATAAAATCTGGCAAACAGAATGGAAAAACACAATAAAAAGTAGCGTACGTAAATTATGATTATGAAAAATTATACTTCAATGATAATTAATATTAAGCTAAAATTAGGTAATTATACGATACAGGGAAAATTTCAGTTTTTTCGATTTGCATATCTGCTTAAATGCTGACACGGCGACCTTGTCTCAACTCTTCCGCCGACTATTGTTTTGTACAAAAGAATGAACGTTGTATTAAAAGTAAATTACTTTGGACTAATTTAGTTAGCGATTGATCACGTATTACTTATCGAGTGTCATCGATGTTTAATTTGATTTAAAACGAAAAAGGTACAACGATCAAAATCATTTAAAACCTCTCCCATTCTTTTTAGTAGATAGTGATAGATAAAATGAATCAAATTAAATTAAGTAATCTCATAGGACAATATAATATAAGTTTTGGCTACGAATTATAACAATTGAACAAAAATGACATTTTCAGCAATTTCTTTATAGTTATTTTTAAAAGAAAAATGAAGATTATAAATGTGAATTGAAGAAATTAATGTACCTGTCTTAAAGGCAAATATGCATATCAAATAAAAAAAAATGCTTGTATTAAATGAAAAATGATTTGTCAAATAAGATAACATTTCCAGTAGAAATAATAAAAAGAGGTACGTAAATATGAACCTCGTCAGGGACGATTTTTAATTTACAAATGAGAACTATAAGACAATTTTAAAGTTCCAGTAAAACCTGTTAATTTTATTGTCATCGGTGGTCAAGTGAACGAAGGTAAAGAAATTTTAAAATATAATATATAAAAGATTTTCATCTATATATTAATTTAAATGAACTGTAAATGCAAAAAAAGGGCGTGAAGAGGTTAACATGAGTAGAGTTGCTATGACAAGATGTCTGGTTATATTTTTTTTGATATAACGCATTTTTACTTTTTTATGTGTGTTCGTACAATTTGTGTTATAAACTATGTGTCATATTATAATAGTATTGTCTTCCTTAATTTTTCCTTCTTGCATCTACCTGGAATTTTCACAATCTAAAGGATTGACTGATAGATAATGTGTATTAGTGCTTTATCCGCATTGAGTATGTTTGAATAAAGGTTTATCAACAAACTATAATAATAAAATAATTCGACCAGAATTGGGAATGTAATTATACGATTTGCTGTCTGTGTTGAATAATGTAGCAACTTAAAATATTTTCAAACAGAAAATTTCTAGCAACTTTTAGCTAAAACGCTATAAGTTTTAAGTCGTTTGATACGGGAGGTAAGTACGTAAGAAGCTTTAATTCTCGCTGTTCACAGTGGACTAAGGAACACAATTTGAAGCAATTTTCTTAAAGGAGAGGGATCCCTACTTAAGTCTTTTGTCATTTACCCCATTTGCTACTGACGCGAGTTATGAAATGTAATTAGAGTAAGGTAATAATAAAAATTCATTTAATTTAAGTTGTCAGATCATGTGAGAGGAACTAAAAGAAAGCTATTTTTTAAAAATAACGAAGCCTCGGATGCTTGGTAAATCGTCATTTAAATTTACTTGATAATTTGTGCATGAATACTTTGTTTAATACATAGTTAAAATTATTCTTCATTGTGATTATAATTTGTTAACTACTTACTAAATTAATTAATTTTTTGAAATATTCATTTGTTTTTGTTAATTAGGTTACTTATATTAAAACGCGGAGTATTTAATTTTTGTCTTAATTAGAGTCCATGTTTAAATGATACCTAAAATAATTTAGGTAAAATTTTCGGTTAACTAAAATTAGGGCATAGTTTAAAACAATTTATTTCTGTTATAATGATGAGATGTAATGCAATTTATTATGTAAAAAATATTAAAAATTCTATTTTAAATTATGACAACATCTCTAAATGATAAATAAACGAACGGAAGTAATATTATCGTATTATGAAGGCTAGATGCTACGACGTTATGGAAAAATTTGATCCGAAGTAATTTTAAAATTGAATGTAGTCGCAGTCTTGATGTCTTAATTTAAAAAGGAAAATAGCATAAATTATTTTTCAGTTTATTTATTACTTTTAAAATAGTCTCACGGAAAGTATTACTTTGTATTCGAGTAATAGTAGTCCTGCGATATTGTCAGTTTCTTTAGGGAATGGCTGTGTAGTGTCAACTTTTATTATGCTGACAATGGCTTATAGACGGCAGTTGAATAATAAGAGCTGCTTATAATCTCCTATCGGAGATTATATATCTTAAAGTGATTTTCCTTTTATATTTATCATCATATTCCGTTGGATTTACGAAAAATCGAATTTCGATCCAATACAAGGCAAATTATGCTTTATGATGATAGTTATAAAGTCGAAATTAAAAAAAAAAACGAATAAATTAAGATGGTGTATTGTGAAAATGTTTACAAATTCGAAAATTGCTTTTTAATCAAATTTTGTACAGATTATCTCTTTACTTTGGTACAATTAAACAGCTTTTCACGAAAAATAGAGAACACAGTTTTTATATTGTTAATTAAAAGTTTTGTTTGTTATTGTTTATTAAAATAATTTTTCAATGAGTCGATAAATATTACGGAATCATTTAAATGAATCGATAGCCGCATCTTGTAATCCATTTAACGCTTTCACGGCACGGTTAAAATGTTTACGTACATTTAATCCAAACGCAACGACTATTTGTTTAAGCTACAAAAGTATCGCCGGGTAAAACACGTACGAGTGATGAGCATCACGTATTCTCTTGATGTTGTTACCGTCGGATTATACGTGAGAAAATTCGTTTCAACTCCGACACTAGGACGCCACGAGCTATTTTCAACTCATTGAAATAATCTCGCTGCGTGTGCTATGTCATTTGCCACTTCCTAAGTGCGAAACCAGTACAGCGTGAAGCATTACGTGAGCTAACGTAATAACTTTGTCATTCGCTGGAAAATATCGTTTGATCGGTGTGCAATAGTTCTTGACCTCGTTTTGTTTGCTTATCAAATTGTTCCTGAACAACATTTTAATTCAAAAGTTTATGGTAACTATCAATGATCACGACAAAGTATGCCGTGATAACACAATGTATTAAGTTTTAAATTGTAAGTTGTTTAGCCTTTTTAAATTATATTTTAATCAGCCGATGGACTCTCACTGATGGGTACGGGCTTCTCAGAAGGATCTCTAAAGAGATTGATCTTACTGCTTCTGTAACCAATGGTTCCTAGCGATCATCGCCAAATTATTGGTTTACTTTCTTTCTCCCTTTATTCTTTAGCCCAGCGCTTGAGAACCATACCGTCACATTCCGTCTCGGCTCCTATTCATATATCCATATCATTCCTATATCCATAGTCATTTTATCCTTTCTTATTATACTTGTAAATACATATTAGTGAGTCTTTGAGCTATAAGAAACTCATATTGAAATAACTAGAATTTATAAATAAAGCGTTCTCGATGCACCGTCGTCTTTGAAGTAATTTCATCGAATCGGCGTACACGTCAAAGAGTCGTGATTTACGAGACGATGACCCTAAAGTTCATCGAATCGAGACGACTGCTGGTATAAATTAATCTAAACGACTGCTTTTCCCCGTTCACTTAACAGGTAAAATGTAGAATTGTTACTAACAGGTAAAATGTAGAATTGTTACTAACAGAAATATCTATGCCATCGTTCCAATTTATGCTAAATTATTAAAAACGTGTCTAAAAGCTTCCAATATTTTCTCAGATATCAGATTAACAGTAGGTAACAGTTGATTATTATTTTTATTTACAAAAATGTGTATAGTAGTAGGTCAACTAAAATATTTTTTCTTTAATAGTTCTAATAAAAATTGCACTACATAATACATTGGAGACAAACATTTTATGAGAATCAAACTATATGATTTATACTAAATAATTTGCGTCTGTTATTTATTACTTTTTTATAGTTGTTTACTTAATATAATCTTGTGCGTAACAAGTTGTTAATTTTTATAGTTATTACATTAATTAGACACTCAAAAATTATTTTATTACAAATAAAAACATTAAAAATTAAAAAAAAATACACCCAACAATAGTTTATTACATGAAAGACTACCTTAGGGCTTTATAAAGAATGACAATTTATTTTTCATTATATCAATTGATGTAATAAATAAGAAAGGTCTTTGTAACAAAAATTCGTTGAAGCAGAATAGAACACTTATTACAGTATAAGGGAAAGCCTTTATCGTGTGTAATGTTGTTGAGATGAGAAAACTAGAAAATAAATTGGATAATGTTATATTATTGTTGTAGGTATGTTCGCCAATATAACGGTGGAGTATGGCGTTATAATCCTAACTTGATTGAAGTGTGGGCTTAGCTTTGACTAACTTTATGCAACGCTACCTTGAGGTTACCGCTTTGATGTGAGCGTAGTATTGCTACAATACAAACTAATAACACGGGAAAACGGCAGGAACGTGGGCCGGCTGTATAGAAAATGGTAAATCCATTTCCTTTCAAACTCCATTAAATCATTTTCAATTAATCTTATGGTCGATCGGTTACAAAAGTAACATTTGATCTGCTTATTACGGCTAAGCGTAATACAAAAAATACGATTTCTTCGACGTTCTTACAGTGATAATATTATGTATCTATTATCCTTGATATAATTTGAACGACTAAAACTGTTACATATTAATAGTTTATAAGCGTTAAAGTTGAATAATACATTGCCTGCCTTCAAAATTGTTGGAATAATTGTTACTAATTAAAGCAAAGCCAAAGAATTTTTTTAATTATTATTTATTTATTTAAAGCTGTGTTGGAGGTACAAATTGCCATAATGTTCGCAACCCTTCAGTAGAATATGACACCTAAGGAAGAAGTTAGCATTTTGGAACATTAGTGATTGTGTCAATTTTTAATACACTTGAATCCAAGTGATGTTTGTCGCTGTCTTATTGACAAATATTGCAGTTTCGTTGAACTCGGATCGGATCTAGAATCCTCGATTACAAATATTTTAGGATAGATTTATATTAAACTAGACTATATTATAATTCTTTGGCACTTTTACATTTGTAATAAAAGTTTTATCTATCAACTTCCAAATATATTAATTAGAAAAATAGAATATTTATGGTGTGTACAGATACTAATTTTAGGTTATTCTGCAAGAATATATTTTGTCGTACCAAAATTGTTTCTCAAAGTTTTTACGCGTTTCAAAATAATATTTTTTGCGATCACTTAAAATTATCTGCATTTCATTTTAATAATGTCCCCAGTAAATGGCACGTACAGAACAATGACGACTCGTTTCTATATGTAATATGAAGGTGTACTTATTGTTGAATTGTGCAAGAGCCTTCGTGTTTTGCTTTGTAGGCATTGAGGGACACATTGCATAACAGTGTGCGTAAGTTTGAGATTGTTATAATATTTATCTTTCTTACAATATATACCGTTGTTTTCTTTTTTAACGAAGTGACAAGAACAGTAGGATATTCTCGTCGTAGTAAGGTATATCCTGCTTGTAACGATAGAGTGTTACTTATGATGGGCTGAAATGACAATATGTTAAATTTTACTAGCTGAAGCTTCTTGGCACTATGTCCACTCAGGCACTAAGTACAAATGATTTGTTTTTTAATAGAGTTTGTTGTGAAAAAAAGTATAAAGTTTTGATGTAGTAATTACTCTTAAAAGTGATGTGAAATAGCATTTACGATTACAACAAATCTTCTAAGTTTTATGGTCTATAAATTTTATTCGTCAGTGGAACAGGCCGTGTTTGTTTTAAAACTTTTTAAAAGTAAAAAATGTTTATGTTTTTTTAATCGTTTTTAAATTTCTTGAATGGGAGTAATAGCATTGGCATGCTAACGTGTGAATTTTTAAGTAGAGAAAATTGTGTAGCGGTCATATATTTCAATTACTTCTTTATTTTTACAATACTATTTTGCGTTTAGTTTAATAATTTTTTATCCGAAATATAATAAAAATAAAACTACTAATGAAACGAGGCAATTAATAAAATAAGAATATTTGTGGATATTTTATACTGAATAAAATATTTAAGTTTATTGAAAATTTTTAAATCTAAGTTTTTTTCCCAGTTTACATCTAATCACATTATTATTATTTGTTATAAGATGTAATGTTTGTTGTAATCTATAAATCATTTCAGTTTGCATTTGGTGATCTAAAGGTTTTTGCAATCGTTCGTATTGTTTTTATCAGGTAACCAGTTTAGTGAAAGCTGTTTGTTGTAGGCTGGACGAGATCTTGATAAGTCCTGTTTGCAGTAAAGCACAGTAAAGAATGTGACACCATTCCTACGATGTGGAGGCCACCTAAACAATGTTTACTTTTGTTTCTTGTTTCTAGAATGTATGTAAATTTAATTTAAACGTACAGAATAGTACTATCATCACGATTTTATGAACGAAGTAGAAATAATCAGTAGATTGTTTAATGGCGTTTCCTAAATAATTTCGCCAATGTCACATAACAATAATAAATATCTTATAAGTTGACTTTGACATAAATTCATCAATTTATATTCTTGATTATGAACTTGATGTTTAACGTTAGCTTATAATAATTACGGAACGTTGTTGTATGGAAGCATCTTTCGTGATTGAGGTCGTTGTTCCGGATTATTTTCCTCCTTGAATTCGCCGCGAAGGCTTGTCAACAAAGCTGCATTATTGGTGGCATTCCTACGAGGTAAACGACAGCGAGCCTTGCGACGAGGCAAGGTCATTTTAGTGAAGGGGAGACGCCGAGAGCCGACGCCTACTTGACGACAGAATATTTACTAGATTAATAAGTGCACACGCTGGAACGATAGGTACTTCCTCATCTCTGATACGGGTTGTGATCGAAAACATGTTTCAACGGAGTTTAAGATGTTTGTTTAAAAAAATGTTAATTAGGGACTCCGTTGCACAGTACATGTAAACATGAATAGGTACTCTATAAATTGATGTATTATATACAAGAACAGTAAAGTAGGAGACGGTTATTGTGGTGTCCGATGATAAATTGCCTATTATTTTAAATTAATTTCTCAAATGGGCTAAGGTTTATATAGAAATACTATCTCATTCGCAATAATGAATGTTTTTGGAACATTTTCCCAGGAGCAAATTCTTTTTCTTTATTTTATAGCTTAAATATAAAACTTTCATTAAACGAACCATAAAGAACAAAAAAGCATTTCTCTTCATTATTAATGCCACGGTGTTTAAACATTAATATAACTTCGGATAGGCTTTTCATAACAATTTCGAATAGGTAAACAGCCATATATTATAAATAATCAATCTATAAGTACATAATTTCGTAGTTAAACAATCGGCTTTAAATATAGTAGAAATAAAGTGATACGGTATGAATGTTCAACGAAATTGGTCACGCATCCAATCAGTTATGGCGTCGCGACAGTAGGCTATCTTAACGGCTATCGGGCCAGCGACAACGGGTCGGCCAACCGTTATACAGATTCCACGGCGTTTCCTAAATACGTACATTATACGTCGGCGTGAATGCAAATCGGTTGGTATGTAGGTGAGCTAATGGCGTCGGCCGTGGCGTCCACACCATAACGACATTCTCCAGGAAAAGGATAATCAGTTGTATATTTACGGCAGTCTTATGCACCAACTTTAGCAATGCGGTTAATCCATGTTGAAGTTAACCTAAATCGGAAGGTTTGTGCTATACGAAAAATATTTAGCTAAATTAATATTATTAATTCCTCAAATAATTTTTAAAGCTACGGTTACCACAAAAATACAAAAATGCGATATAGGCTTTTTGTTGTATTATTGTGACTTACGGTACGATGTAACTGTCTAAACTATATCAACAGAGAACAACGGTAACAACTTTCTCTATTATAGTAGAACATTAATTTACCGGTAAATGCTGTGCAAGTGTGGCCGTTTATACCAAGTGCATGAATGTAGTTCTTGTTCGAATCTAGCTCGGGCCGCGAGAGGGTATCGAGAGAGTTGGCTGCAGTTTTGTGTTGCGTCAACGTTCGACTGCGCTGTTCTGCTTAAACTGGAGAAGTGGTTCGCGGGTGAACGCACGTGGGCGACGGAGTTTAGACGTCACGCTCGTATGCGTTTTGCTGGCTCTTGGGCGCTTAATTGTGTAATAAATTCGATATTTACTCGGATGGAAGAGGTTTTTCCATCGCTTTGTAGCCGTTGTTGGTCTTGTTAATGGTTCTTGTGCAGTTATAGGTACGGCATAACAATAGTTGTAATAGCTTCCATGATTTGATATATTGAAAACTATATTACTATATAATTTGTTATATATCCTTTCTGTAGTTATTTTTTATATCATGGGTGGCAGGTTTTTGTTGTCAGACAGTCTAGGTAGGTACCAACACAGCGCCTATCTCTGTTAATGAACCCGAGTCGTGCAAGCGTTACTATATTCCAGTTTGAAAATCTGAGATAACTGGTATGATGAAACTCCTTACATCTGAAAGCACCAGGCGCAATATGGATGACTAGCGTCTTATAGTCACATTGCATATCCCTTTCATTCAGATGAGTGATCACGACTGGATGAACCATTCTCATTTCGTTGTGTACAAAGCGTTATGTTAATACAAATAAAATAATCTTAGTTGTGTAATAAAATGTTAGAAGAAATATTTATAAAGGAATCAAATATATTTAAGAATTTAAAGATATCTATCGTTGTTATCCGTATTAAACAACGTTTTTGTAACATGTTACAAACGGTGTCTACTCTGTTGATATAATTTTTAACCGCATTGCGTCGAAACTTTCCACCGTTATTTTTAACCCAACTGCACCGAACTGTGGTTTAGCAGAACGCGTAAAACCAAACAGAACACTGTGATCGCTTCACAGCCAATTAATGTTCCGGCTTCGCTAACAGTGGTTACTATAGTTTGTGAAAAGTTTTCGCGGGAAAATATTACAGAATTGTGTACGGAATAGCTCACGTGATGCACTCGAAAAATTGTTTACTAAATTGTAAATATTTTTTTTCTATAATGTAATCATTTAATTAAGTGTATTTATAACTTTCTTTTAGCCGACCTACTTGATTCGAAATCAAGAAGTTGAGCACAAATTTTCAATTCCAAACGAGTAACCAAAGAAGAATTACAAAAATACGTTTACTAATGAAATTAACGCCACGTCAAATAGATCGAATACCTTTGGCGATCAGTATTGGAAAGCGTTTTTCATTTGGAAGCTGAGTTTACGTTCAATTACATATTTTAATTCTTTGCAATAAAGTTGCGGTTAATTTATTTTAAAGGTAAAATGTAATTTTGTCAGTAGGTAGCGCTGAATCGTTCGTACGGAGTACAGAAGCGCAAAATCTCTCTAGATAATCGAATTCATTAGTACTCTTTGTACTGCAAATAGCCCGGGAAGACAACCTTGCTCCGGCCGTTTAGCTATTTATCATCGAAAATGCGAATTTGTCTTTTAAATCAATAAATCTCACATTGAGTTTAACGGATGGTTCATACGGGATATTTTAATAAAATTTAGAAGATTGTCTATTTATAAAATTTGTATTGACAATATTACTCTGTCTAATAATTAATTTATAAAATATATTTTCAAGCTTAGAAATAAAAAAAAAGCCGATCCTGCCAGGACTCGAACCTGGAATCTTCTGATCCGTAGTCAGACGCGTTATCCATTGCGCCACAGGACCTTCACCAAAGCTTTTTAAAATATTTGTTATTACCTTTATTTAATTCTGTGTAAATATTGAATATATAATAATGCAAAGATATTGATAAAATTAAAAATATCTTATCCATAACCCCTCATAATCATATGAGGTTTTTAGCAATGACGAATCTAACGGCTATATATATTAATAATACACCAAGGAGTTGAGGGGTCTGGGAGGTATGGTAATTTTTCTAAAGGGAAATCGGCGATGGCCTGGTCACTGTCATAGATTTCGTCTATGTGTTTCAGACGGCAGCCGATAGGTGGCGTGTTGAAAGTGCGCACGCGACGCACGGGGCGCGTGACCCCCTTCTCAGTAACGGACTGGTAACCGTTGCTTGCGCTAAGACGGCCGACAATAAAAACTCTTATATGGGACACGAGTTCACTATTCAGAACACGGATTGAAAATTTCACCTGCTAATTTAGCACATTGAATTTTCATTATATTAGAAAAACATATATACGTTTTTGGGAAATTGCCTCTTTCGAATTAATTTGTTATAAATTTAATGTTATGATGTTTTGTTTTTGTCAAGATGTTAACCCTTAGAGTGATAGAGACGCATATGTAAATTTGACGAAAGATATCAGTTTGTAATAAGGTATGGATTGAAGGTATATTTGTACAGTTTGACAATTTTTCTGAGTACCTACATAAAAGTAATACCATTACATTAGTGTTCTTGTTACTGTATACCTCATGCGTATTAAAAGCGGAGTATTTAGTGACTTTATTGTACACACCAATCTGTCTACGCATTGCATTATTTTTGTTGCATGTATGGTATTATATAAGGCAACAAAT
This sequence comes from Pharmacophagus antenor, assembly GCA_018245475.1. Taxonomy (NCBI): domain Eukaryota; kingdom Metazoa; phylum Arthropoda; class Insecta; order Lepidoptera; family Papilionidae; genus Pharmacophagus; species Pharmacophagus antenor. Next base: position 29,401 of record DWQX01000636.1, read on the forward strand.
TAAATTTGAACTATGAAAGAGTCCATTGGACAACACGCGAAATTAATGCGAATTGCGTGTTTGGGCAAACCTAAAATGTTCGTAATTTCATTTAACTTCTATCATGAAATGCGAGGGAATTTAAATTGTTACTGACGCCGGCAAATTTTGCAGTTGCCGTCCGAACTAGCACCCAATTCTGGCGTCCCCCTCTAATTTAATTTTTGCTGCAGCATATTTACGGAAGCCGCTCCATGAATTAGTCTAATCTGAGTTTCTCTCTAATTTTTCTTTTCCGGTGGATTGCACGGGGAAGGAAATTATTGTCCGAATAAAATTTAATGGCGGTTACAAAATTCACCGAATTGGTCCATTTACTTACATAATATTCTTTAATTGAAAATTATTCAAGTCTAACGTATAAATTTTTCTTTAATATTATTTTTGAAATTGTCACAACATTAAATTTATTTAAGACGTACATATTATATAAAATTACTTGTATGTGTTCAATATATTTATAGTTATTTAACAATTATATAAAAAAAAAATTATCTCTTAGGTCTCATCCAGTGAAATGTTAAATATTACGACGACACTGTTACTGCACCATTCGATTGACAGGCAGAAAATGTCATGAGGTAGTTCCGGGCGTGTTAATATTAAATTTAAAAAACACAAAGTTTGATTGAATAAGAAAATATAACATTACTTAAATATTTATTTGACACATTACGAATTTCAACATACACGTAGGTAACAAGAAACAGTGCTTTTTAAGATTTATCCTTACAGTCATTGTAGATGTATGATAATAAATTAGAGAAACGTCTTGGCAACATCCTTTTTCTTTTATCTGAAAGTGTTCAACTTTATCAAAGGGGATTGACCTTCATCGCGAACCGTTGTTGAGGGAACTATGTAATCTTGTATGAGCTTTATAAGGAAATTTATCTGTATGCACATTAATAGTTATATACGTACAAGAATTAATATGTAGGTATTATACATAACGTAATATATGTGTATTATTAAGCATTAGACAACAATTCAATAAAAAATAAAGAAATTTTAGTAGATATTAATTACAATTACCTTTACTAAAATACTTGCGACACTAAGAATTCTATTTAAGAGTTATGCGGTCAAGACTATGAGGCAATATTAGGCGATTAACAAGCTTCGATACACAAACTTCGCCCATGAATGGCTTGACTTATAAGTTTATGACATTCGCTAATAGCATTGCATAATTCAAGTGCAATGTAAAAGAGGTGCATTGATGTTAAAATTTGATTTAGTTTATTAAAGAACGGTTGGAATTATTACATCAAAGTTACTTTGTTATAAAAATAACTATATGAATAGTAGTAGGAAGTAGTATCTTCAATTGATTTTTTTATAAAAGATCGTATATATTGTTTAGTGTAATAATAGCCTTTAATATTACTTTAAAATGTAAAGGCAAATCGTTAAAATGCTCGCAGGAAAAATTAAATGTTTTCTTTATCCAAAGGCAACGAGTTTTAATTTAATTTAATCTTTAGCTTGTAAATTCTAGTCACTTTTACTTTGTCATTTACGTCAAAGAATTACCCCTGCAAAGATGTAAGGGGATGTAGCAAAGCGCGAGTTCAGATAATAACGCATAGTAAGGGCGGAGGGATGAGCGGGGAATGAGGGGGGGTCATGGGGCACTCTAAACCGGTTCGACGTCATCACAAGATGGTGTACTAGTCTGTCCTCGTTCGCTTAGCTAATAAGTACGAGTATTGTTTTCGTATTTTAATAATAATCTCCTGAATATTACAATTAAGAAAGAAATATTTTTTAAAATATTTATTTCTATTGGAACAAAACGATATTTTTTAAAATAATTACAATAAAATGTAGTTAATAGTCGATTGCTTTAAAATCACATTTATCAATGTCATGTGAGTGGCGAAAGACATATTTTTTTAAAAGAATAATAAAAAACTGTTTAAAGTTACGACGAGCGCAACGCGTTGAAGTCTTCCGTTCGGATTTATGCTTAAGCGCTTTAAAACTCAATACGCCAGTTCCAAACTTCGCCTCCGTTATTCACGTATTTCACATGTCGTGCGTCAACAGCGTCGCAGATTAGTTGCGAGGCAATAAACTGAACGACGTAAAAATCTTGCCGGAAGAAAGTTGTCCGACCGTAAGAAAGCGGTGGCTTCATGTCGATATTTTGGTTGGCCTGGCTCGGTGCGGGCACACCCATTTGCACAACGCCTGAGACAAAAGTGTGTCAACGCCGATTCCACGATAGACCGATAGTAGGAACTTTCACATTACCTTAAATTATCAATCGATTGAGCGCTCGACGATACGACTAAACACTATGTATGCGGTGGCCGTAACCGTCTTACGGGATCGTTTTGTAATGTGTCACCCACCTGATTTACGCCGCGAGGCGATCGAAATCCAAAATCCGGTTGTGCACTATCAGGGGTAGGGGTTAACGCACGGGCACTGTGCTTTAACACAAACTCACCACACTAGAGTCACAGAGTCGGCCACATGGTCAGTAGCCGGTGCGGTCGCGACGGCCGCCAGATCAGCACTGAGGCTTTCTTCGAGACGACACGCGCGGGCGCAGGTAGGAATGAGACTACGACGCTCACAAACACAGGCGCGCCGCCTGTCAATGTGTGCGCCGTGACTTGGGTAGTGATTAGTTTTATTAATTCTTTACAATTTAGAACTTTTTTTTAGCGTACAACAAAAGTTTTCGTTCAATGTTCGACCAGTAAATTACTTTTGTAAAGAAATAATTTCTTTTATAGTTGATATATCTTTAATATGGTTATTAAATAATTCCTTACTGAAGGATAAATCTAACAAATAATTAAAATTGAAATTGGCACAGAAGCGATACAACTATCGTATATACTAAATACAAACAGGATTACACAATTATAATTGGAAAAATAAATGACATAGTTCATTTATATATAAAAAACGGTTTTTCATCACTGATCCATTTCCTATGATATATACGGAGTTAACAGTTATGCGTATACCACTACACAAGGCGAGGCAGACGCGCGGCATACATATTTAACGTAGTCAAACACTAGACCCGACGTCATGGGCACCATTAGTCTACGAACCCGTCGGCTACGTTATCCGTAATTTACAAATCCCAAATAGCTAATGCCAGCACAGGTAATAATCATCTACATAATCAAGAAAACATGTCAATGAATCATCAATTGAATGCTATTCATGAATAAGTTTCACCGGTACGTAACCTTGGTGACTGGCGAGAAATTAAACACACGACATTGGTTTGTGTGTGTTTACTGTTTGGTCGTTGCAAGGTACTTTCGCCGCGGTATTGGAGTGTGACGTCACGAGGAGTGTCTGCTGTCACGTCACTGTTTACTTATTTAATGCGGAACTAGAAATTACAAATATTGTCCCGACGTCTTCTCTTAATGTAGGCTGATCATTCACGTTTATGCTTTCTTTGTAATTATTTAATCTTAGAGCATTCAACAATTTTATTTTAATAAATACCACATTTTTAAATTGATCATATGCGTTGTTAATTTACAGGATGTTTTGTTCATGTCTCTAATGCAGTGTTTCCCCACATATTCGGTCTCATGTCCCATTCTTGAGTAAAAAATGTCTCTATGTCCCCTTAAACCCTTGCAATTTTTGCCCAATGCCCCCCAAAAACAAATGAAAACCAAAAAAATGCAAAGTATTAGTTATTTTTTTAAGAGTTGCGGATTGCTTCCCCTAAATGACAGAATTGCCCCCCTGTGGGGTCTACGCACCACCTTGGGAAACATTGCTCTAATGTAATGATTTAGTGTTTCTTTAATATGATACATTTTATATGACAATTATACAACCTGTTTTCTTTTACGTAAATAATATTAATAATAAGTACAATTAATTAATTCCTGTTCTCAAGTTACTTTAATAATTATCGAACACTTCTTTTTATAATACATACAACGAGATATGTAGCAATAACTATTTAAGAACGAAAATTTCTTTCGACATGACGTGACAAATGAAAAAAAATCTATCTTGACATAGTAATGAATACCTGTTTCAGATAATAATGTAAGTAATATAAATCATGAATAATTCACTGAAGTGATTCGCAATAATTGAATTTATTTGAAATGTATTCAACTGAGAAACGCACCAGACTGGAATATCAACTAATTTTCGGGACTCATCACGTTTGCCTTTGATCTTGTATACAAAAATTAAAAAGTCAATATAACTGAAGTCGATTTGACCTTCTTAATAAAGGCTCTTATAAATTATTTTATGTACGACGAAATTTTGAGTCCAGCATGATATTCGCTTGATGGTAAGTAATACCTATCACAGTTAGAGAAACATGCTGAATTTATTCTCTAACTGATAGCGTTATTATGTAAGACGTATACAGTAAGCGATTGGACATAACTTGTCGTTAAAGTACTAATCCGTATTAAATATCATTGTCTGGCTCGATGGTGTAATGGTAGTAACTGCATCTTACATCCGGGGACGCGGGTTCGACTTCCGCGTAGGGCAAACATTTATGTCATGAACATTTGTGTTTGTTCTGCGTCTGGTTATGTATCTATATACAAATATTCATTTTAAAATGTCTATGTATGTATATCAGTCTCTGATAACCCATACTACAGGTGCTTGGCTACCTATCTTTGTATTGTTGTACTGTGTGAAATGTTCCAAATATTTATTTAATGTATCAGGGGCACTTGAGCTAAACTAAGCAGTTTTAAGGGTTACATTCTCAAAGGATAATAAACGGAACTCTATTATTAAACTTCCACCATCTTTCTATCGGTCTGTCTGTCACCGGGCTCTAATACATAAACCGTAATAAAGTTGAAATTTCCACAGATTAAACATTTCTGTTGTCGCTACAGCAACAAAAAATAGAAATAAAATAATATTTACAAGAAATGTGATTTTATTGGCGTTTGTTGTACATGAACCTTCTCGGAGCGACTCCGATCCACATTGGCCATTTGTATTGCAATTTTCGCGTTAGTGTAACTTACGACAACGAAGCCACTATAAAACGATCACGATTTTTTTTTTCACTGAAATCAATCGATTGCGCATTACATTCATATTAATTACGGAAATATTATTGCACTTTTATGTAAAAACTTCGCCGAAGACAATAACGTTTACATATTACTGCTTGTCGATAGAAATAGTAGCTGATTTCGTATAGACGGTCTCCGACAAAAAAAGAATATTTTTTAATACACGTTTTTCGTTACTCTCTGCAAAGATCTCTGAGATGTGTTTACATAAGGTTTATATGCATTTTCCGTGTTTACACAGCGATTGACGATGATGTAAAGCTCTTTATTTTTGTGTATATATCTTAAGGAAGCGAGATAATTTATACTGAGCCAATTATGAATCGATAGATTGTCTTACATTGTAAATAATTAATTAGTTTATAAAAATACTTTCATTTTGTACATAGTTTGTTGTTTTACAGTAACATTGTTGTTGTACAGTACATTTTAATTGAAATTAAATTTATTTCGATATATCTTCAAAAGATTAGTGTAAATAAACAAAATATTAAACTTAGTGGAAATCTTTATTATCCATGACGCATTCTGGTCATGAGTAGTAGAGGGATGCTTCAGAGCTGAGTCCGTACTAATGACACATTTGACGTTGTGTTGAATAACAAACGCCATCTATTGGTGATGTGCAGGGTCTAGCAAGGATGTTGTCGATATGTAGCGAAGCCATAAACTTGCTTTAACTACTGCTTGTAAATATGTAACCTAGGAATCGTACCGCGATCTCTTATGATTAATTATTAATTTATAAGTGATTATAATATTAAAACTATATTTTTATCTTTTTTATTTCATATTCTGTCCGTATAGAGGCCCGCATTGATCACGAACAATCTAGACACTACTTTGTGGCGTTATGTATATCATTTTTTTTGTTTGAGGTAATTAAATTAATAAAAACAATCAGTGTGCAGGTGAATAAGACCATCATATAGTTTATATTTAAAAATTAAAACATTTTTATATGTACGCATATAGCAAGGCCTTTTTATAATGTTAGAAAAACCAAGGAGCGCCATCTAGAAATAATGTATGTAAAATAAATTATTATTATCTTATCACTATAATATAAAGCCCATGTAAAATAAAAAATTGGAATTTTAGTAAAGAAATTTTAATAATAATCATGCAATTCGTGTAAAGGTGCGCCAATTATTCTAACAACATAATAACAATATCTAAAATTAGTCTATTCCCAAAGTGATGTTAATATTTCAGTGTAATAAAAGTTGGCCGAAAAAAGTTTAAGCAACCAATTCGCAAAAATATTTTGTAATTAATCAAAGACTAAAAATAAATTGTTTCTACATTTTAATTTCCTAGTCTCATTAATTTAATTTTTTTTGAGTTATCGCAAGAAAATAATTTAACTTTTATTATATATTTCTTAAAACGGTTAAAAGCTAAAACGTTTTAGTTATAGTTAAGTAATAAACGTACACGACGTTTACGTCCTTGTTAACGCATTTCAAATGATGTTAAGTGATAATAAGGCCCTAGATAATAAAGCGAGCTCGCTCAGATTACTCCGGCTCTCGTATTTTTGATCACTGGAACACAGCAATGTTGTTATTGGGGATTGTAGGTAGCCAGGTAGGTTCGAAAAACTCTATCATGATCCAAACTTTTAGTATTCAAGAGACTCGGGTATCTTTCCCGTGGCCACCGTTCTAATTAAAATTATTTTGTACTGGTGTATATAATATTAGGTATTTAATTTTATTTTTATTTATTAGCTTTACATCTCTTAATTTATTAATATGGTAATTCTATGATTTGTTGTGTTAGTGGTACTTATTGTATAAATCTTTCCATATAATAACTACACCCATATGAAAAAATTATTACCTATCATAATTACATCGTCACTGTTTCTCTACCACCCCAAGGTTGGATGGAAGACAAATTATAGTCAATATTTCGCTTTTATACAATTTAATGTAATATTTTTATTTTTACGCTTTTATGTATATTAAGCATTTTTATTCATTCTTGTTACAAAGCATGCGCAAATAAAGTTGGCAATTAGCTGCACGAACTTTCTAATCGGAACGCACAAATTTTTGTACATTTGCTTTGTCTAAAATATGTGCACACAAAGTATGAGATCTACCATCAGAAAATGTAGAACGTTTTGCCGATTTTTACCTTAGAATCGTTATATGATGTAAGGGGAAATGAGAACGCGTGCATGCCTTCGCGATACGTTTATGGTCTCCTGCGTATTTGATGTCTTTGATAGAAACATATATGTCAACGTCATTGACACCGATTTCGGAACGATAAACGAATGGATACATTTTAATGTGAATGATTTGCCGTTCGTGTAATGAAGTGGAGAATTATTAAAAACATTTAATACTACTTTATTGGTGGTAGGATTATCTTGCTGACTGTATACTTTCATCTACTATTGTCGCCAAAATTTGTCCAGTTTCGGTTTTCTATGCTTCAGGGAAAAAAGAGAAAAGTAGGTTATTAACTAAACTATTGTACATGGCGTCGACTTCAAAATAATTACTTACCTAATTTAAGACACTAACAAAACGATGAAGCTTGTTTTTTGTTCAAAACGTAATGACTTCTCTTTTCACAGTCATAAATTGTAAGACATAAAAATATTTTTTAAATGCTTTTGCGTTATATGCACTTTTTGTAATAGTCAATTTAAATAATACAAATTTACAATGACTCTAATCGTTAAAATTTCAAAGGCAGACGGATGTGGATGCGTTACAATGTAAATGATAGATACATACGGAAAGTAAATGATTTATGTTGCGTGAATAGACAAAAAATAGTGAAGTACGGAGAAAACGTTATGAATAATAACGATACTGTTTGCATTCGCGAATGATCTGCCTTTTTATTGGGCACCTAATAATGGTGGTTAGGTTTTTTTTTCTTCTGATAATTAGAAACATTTCTGTGTAATAGAACCATATGCTATTGTTTGTGCTGTTTTTCTTTAGACCACAGTTAGCTTTTTAGGAAAGTTTAGTTTGTTGGAAACCCATAAAAATATTTATAAAATATACCATTTAACATGGGAACTTTGTGAATGGGGGAAGTAAGATTACAAACGTAGCGAAATGTATTTTTAAAAACTGAAATATGATTATTATTATTATTAGACGGTACTCTCTGCCTCGTTTACGCAGGCCAATAATCATTACAATAGAAGGAACGGTTCATTCTCTTTGCCAAAAATTGCTTATATTACTTAATAGTTAAACGTTTTATCAGCAGATGATACTTTATTGTTTTATGTAAAGATAATAATAAATATAATTGCGTTATTCACGATAAGTGTAATAATTGGTATATTTTCATTTCCTTAATAATCGTATTTCCCGAGTGAGATTCAAAGGAAAATTGGAAATAATTTTATAATCTTTTGATAATAGCGCTTTCATTTGTTCTCGAAGTATTATCGTAAGATTTAATACGTTGGATATTAAATATCACATAAATAAGTCTTTACCAAATGCTGATTACCTACCTCCTTCTAAATTTATATATTTTCTATATACATTCGAGAGAAGCGATTTCTATTCACGCATAGAGTTTATTTTATAAATAATCAATGTGATACATAAACAATAACAAATTTTGCAACATAAATGTAAATGAGGAAAATAAAATTGTTAATTTTTTAGCGTATAATCATTTTAGAAGGTAATGACGATGAAATCTATTATATACCACATGTAACGACATTAATTTAATCTGGCAAAATATTTGACATTAAGTTATTTCAAGTCTTGAAGACATATGTGGTCATAAAATTATTTACATTACTTTTTGCAGGTTATCCGCATACAGTTATATGAAAAATGTTTCTCTCAGTGACTTGTGCTAAATGGCAGGACTTATTGCTGCGGCATTAATAGTAGTTTGTGAAATTGTATGGATTCATTACAATAATATTCAAAACGTAAGCTCGGCTTGCCTGAATAGACTTGAAACAATAATTAACATAAAGAGTTTAACAAAATCACAGCTTATTATAACTTTACACTGTGTCTGGCTGCTCCCTATTTAGTCCATACCTATAGTATGATCCTTTGCAAACAACGGCGTCACCCTCGACCGCCGCCTCCGATTCACAGCTCACGCTCAGAAGGTCAAGGGCAAGGCGTGCTCAGTCATGGGCCTCCTTCACCCCTTGA
>DWQX01000637.1:0-38648 GCA_018245475.1 Pharmacophagus antenor
AAGAGTTTTATACTCTTCTATTCTGATGTAAGATTCAATTTAAACACAAACATTGCACTATTTTTACTCAGATATTTGCGTTATTTAATTTAATCCAGCTGCTCACAGTCATTATACGGTTACAGTTGACGTAAACGTTAATTAACGCCATAAACGAGAAATTACTTCTTGCTACTTCAACATATTTCAAGCTCGTGGAGGAGAATTTTGGGCAGATTTAATTCCGTAATCGTTTAATTCATATCATTTAATCTGTGGACATAAGGCATACAAACAGTTGCTAAAATATTAAAACTTATTTTTATATAAATATCTACAAAATTATTTTCTATGAATTATTTCATGTCGTTTTTTTATCCACAGACCTGTACGACGAGTAGGACAACACCATTTTTTATTTGTAACTTGTCGTGCGGCATCGAAATAAGCATAATAACAAGTGTATGAAATGCGGCGTGTTAATATAAAATAAAAATACAGCGGTGCAGAAAGCACTCCCTTGCGGAAAACTAGAACTTCAGCACCAACAAAAACAGCGAATCGTTCAGTGGTTGATGAAGGATGAAAGAGTTTGGCAGGATTCTCGAAACGGTTCACGAGCAATGTAAAAACTAGTAATAAAGAGAAGTTAATTAAGGGTATAAAATGTATCTTATATCAAACGTGCATGAGCGAAAAGTGATAGAAATGTATATGTAAATTTTATTGTCCGCGGAGAAAAAACTAAAGAACGATTGATTTAAATTTTATATAAAGAAGTTGAATCACCCGCTGTCTCTTCCAATATAGCCAATGAAAGAGACGACCAGCAATCCGTCAAATGAGGTTTAATTGTGTTTAAAACCATCGCACTTAAAAATTATTTAATGTTTTTGAATCTGTGCATCTCCACCAGCCTGTGTACATAATAAGTACCGTTGTTCCATATATTTTAGCTACAACGCTCTTCAAACGGAAGTAGTAATAATTTCACAACACGAAGAAATATAATATAGCTTTAATAAAACGCCAGTATCTATCTATCTATGCTATCACTAGCACTTTTTATGGTAATATGGTTTTTTCAAACCAACCAAGCTAGCTACCACCCGCAATCTCTATCAATCACCATAACAGCATCGCAGAGTTGCCGCAAACAGCATGTGAAAAATTCGCACCATCTAGTCACATTGTCAAATAACATCATAAGAAGTTAATTTTATTTGTTAGTCCATTCATGATAAAAATGTAATCAAGTTGTAAGTAAATTTGGTGTAATAGACTAAACAAAGTCAGCACTTATGCCTTGTTACATTCAACAGTTTAGTTAGTTAAATCGTTTGTAACGTTGACTTTAGACGAACAATATCTACGCAAACTTTGTATATGCAACTTTGATACTTACTTTGCGATTGAATTGTCTAAAATTTCATATGTCTGATAATTGTGGTAGAGAAAACGATAGGCATAAATTACAGTTTCCTCTTTTCACAATTCTTTGGTAAGTATATCAATTTTATTACACGTGATTCTATTTTAATAATAATGATTATGACACAACCTTTATTACACGGATTAAATTATTGAGTAGTAAGAGTAATTAAAATATGCTACATAAAAAACTTTAAACATGATGCTGTAAGAGGATTAGCTTCAGAATTAGGTAGTTTATTAATTTTTTTCATCGGTTATGCGCCATCACTTGATCTTGATTTAAGAGACAATGAAGTCGTGGACGGTGAAGTGTGCTCGTCCAGAATATATCTGGTTCTTTCTGGTAGGACTGCCGAAAAGCATCAATACTCTTATAGGGGCAGATTGATATTGAGAGTGGTAGTGATCCAAGGGGGTTTTGAAAAACCCTACCACCATCCAGACTCCACTACTCCTGTGGCCCGGGAATCGAACCCGCAACCTCCGCATTACAAGACCAGCAGGTATTCCACTGCGCTACGGAAATAGTCAAATAATATAAGCGTAAGACTAATTAGACGTTAATTACAGCTGCATTAAATTTAGTGAGTGTAGGATTAGATGAGGTATCTAATTACTGGTAACGAAAAATAACATTGATGTCTATAACTTAATTTAATTTACATCTTTTAAAATAATTTACCAAAGTATTGACCTGAATATTTTGTATTCAATAATATATATTTGTACCTCCGGTAATTTAATAGCATACGACTTACTGAAATAATTTATGGTGTTAATTTATTTTAACTTTATTTCCGGGTAACTTTGACAGACGGTCGTGGGGTAATGCCTGCCGGCTACCGCGGTCGTAGATTTGTTACAAACTTTGTTTTAACAACAACAATTCGAACAATGCCTAGAATATTCGACAATCACCAAACGTTCCACAAGCTTCAAATTACTCTTAAATCATTGTACCAAATAATTCTACCAGCTCTAATTTTAATTTTCTCGCGAATATCATTTAAACTCAACAAACAGATCTACAACAATCTGTAATAAAATAGGTTAAAGGCGGCTTAAAACTTTTAAACATCGTTTATCAACTCAGTATAAATAATTAATGTAAACATTGTGATGCTATCTGACAATAAGGTCGTAGATGGTGAAGTGCATTTGCCCAGAATACTTCTGGCTATCACGAGTATGATTTTGTTTTACCCGGGGGAAATGCCTTCGCATATCTGCCTTCGCTGAATCCCCCACGATGTTCCATCTTCGGCGCTTTACGGTAGGGTCACGGAAACGCTTTTGCACACATCCGTAACCCCACCAGCGCTAGCCGCAATGTGCAGCTCCTCCACAGGGGGAAAGTAATACTCTCCTATCCCCTCCTGGTAAGACACGCTGGAACATACAGCGCGCCTTCCTCTGTAGCCTCTTACGGTCAAATGGGCAACGGACCCTTCAAGTCCGTTACCCAGAGATCATGGGAGCCGAGAGGACGAGCACCCGAAAGCAGAAGTCTTCCACCGCGGCTGATCCGGTCTTAGGCTCCGCCGCTAACCGTAATGCGACTGCGGAAGGTCGCAAGGGCAGCGAAATGCACGCTGCCCCCGCAGCCCCTCGGCACACGTCTGTGGCAGGCTCCCCAAGCCCGCCTGGAGTGGCGTCCTCGGACCAGCCCTACGCCTCCGGCTGGCCGGGTGGGTTCCTCTTCACTTCGCCGTGGGTGACCAGGCCACGGTTACTAAGTCCCTCCGCCAAGACAAGGCGGGAACCCGATGGAGAGATCACTAGTATGACTGCCGGAACACAACAATATTGTTAGGACGGTAGAGTGACTTTGAGAGCCGTAGATAGCGAAACGGGTTCAAAAAACTAGCACCATCCAGTCGCCACTTCTTCTGTGGTCCGGAAATTTAACCCGAGACCTCCGCGTTATAAACAGTAAATGACTATTCAACGGAGGTAGTCAAATCAAATATAAAGAAAACTATTTCAACAATAAAACAATCCCATTTTTTTTGTTTCTGAATGACTAAATCCTTTTTTTTTAATTTGCATAGTCGTTTTTTTTTTAACAAATTGTGTAAAAACTTTAATTAATAACTTTTTTTTAACAAACTAGTATTTTAGCAGTACGTACTAACAGAAACCAATTTGGAACTCGGTTCATAAAAACAAGTTTCCAAAGTTACAACATACAAACAATTTCAATTCACACCTAGTACCTTGAGCAAATCTAGACGGATGTAATCATAACAAATATAATTGATACTATAGAACATAATTATAGCGTTCGTAAATATATTGTCTAGGTAATTGATTTTAAAATTTATACTTATAGTTACCTTACCAACTTACCAACCAGTGAAAAGATGGTATAACAACATTTTATATTAATGAAACTACTGTTTAATTCTTACGTCAATTTTAATTGCTGTAGTATTTCCAACGCTATTTTCTTGATTATATATTCACAAAAATTGAGGAAACAACTTTATCCCGAACTCGGAAAATCTTACGACGGTTTGATGAAGAAAACAATAGATCCCATTTGTTAAAAGGCATAAGGGCTTTGGGTTGCCCACTTCTTCACATAGACACAGATGTTGATGATAATAAAATCTGGAAGGAACTATTATGACGACTATTTACTTAATCAAAGCACTATTAAAGCGGCATCGTGGGATGGTACTTTCTCAACATTATTTTAATTTATTTATGAATACAGGACCCGCCGAAGTTAAGTTTGTCTTGCCAGGTAACGCAGATGAATGTTTGCATTATTCAAAACACCCTACCACACTCCACTACCTTTGAGCTTAAAACTTTGTATAAACCACTCACTGTGAAACCGCGAAAATAATATGAGTTCAAGAATAGTTCGACAATGTCACAAGAACCTCAGGGATTATGCTTGTGTACGACTGTTGCGCGGCTTCGTGGAACAACATTGTTCAGTTGAATGGAAGCCAAGAGTTGCTGCAACAGAAAATTGGATTTTGAAATTATATAAGTAATTTTGCTCTCAATGTGTTTGAGACGAAAGTATTATTAATGGCTTAATTAAAAATCTTGTTGCAGTTGCTTAATTTGCCCAGGTGATCAAACCTTGCTTTAGCGAAAAAATAGAGCTAATATTGAAATTGCTGTAAGGTTATAATATATAATAACTTACTTATACACTTAAAAACAAAAAAGCATTAAAATAATAACCTTTACGGTTCTAGTCACATCCGCTGTAGGTTAATCTAACTATAAAACTCAGTGTTATAACTGAAATCAAACTATAACTTTTAATGATAAATGAATTTTCACGGGAAAGTTGCACATTATCGCAACTACTATATGCAGTACGTTCAAACAAATACTGCATGTCTAATTAACTCCATAACTAAAATGCTTTTAAACCGAAATTCAAAAATCGTTGTACACAATGTAATGGTAAACATTCATACATTCATCATAAAATAGTCAAATTTAGAGACATAAGAGCAACATTACTAAATATTAATACTACATTAATTCTTCATCAAACGTAAATGTACATTGCAAATAAATTGTACTTAAAACTCTTGACATCCAGTAGTTATTGTCATATAACACACAATAGATATTAACAGCATGAGCAATAAATCAAATTCAACCAAATGCACTATTGATTATCGCGGTGTAAGCATGCCAAGAGTAACACGTTCCGACCTATCATTAATGCGTAATGACAAAGACCTTGCAGCTAACACCTCGTAAAGCATACATAACCGTACATTATTAGGCCATTGGCTTTGAAACGTATTTTATATCGATTGTTCCGGATAATCATTAATCAACTTACCGTTTGAAACGTGAATGATGATAGTGAGCAAATATTTGACGTCTGTTCCAAAAATTGTCATTAATGAAATATTGTACTCTTATTTTATTTATACAATAAATTACACCACGCACATAACAAATATTTTTATTTTGACATTCTTTGATTTTAATTTACTATGTTTTTAAAAGGAGAGTCTTTATCTGGAAATGTAGTCATAATTTTGTCCACATCGAAGGTGCATGTGATTACTGCGTAATATGAAATCTCTGATAAAAGGCATCAGAAGAAAGAAGAGAAGAAAGATAGAATGGAATGCTATACCCTCTTTTTCGACATCAGTCTGTGTTTGCCTATATAAAAGGTACCACTGAAAATAACGAGTTTCATGATCTCTTGATTCTTACCTAAAACTGGTAGCGATAATTTTTTCCCTCAGGAACAGCGCACTCCAACCATATCAACCCATTTCTATATCCCTAGAATAACAGAATCTATATACAGATTAAATCGAGTCTTAAACAAAAGGCGTAAATTGCTTCTGGGCATCCGTATAATGCCGCTTTATAAAACTTTAAACCATAAATTAGATCAGTTTTTGCTCCGTACGACAACGAGATCGCGGGTTGTTCGCTGCGGTTTAATATTTAGTGGGATTGTTTCGTAACTGACCCTCGTAAAGTTTCTCCTACCTAAACCAGGTGTAACTTGCACATAGCTATTTAGTTAATTGTTATTATTGGTATTATCATGTGGCTGTGGTAGCGTTAGTACTCCGTATTTTTATTGCTCTTAATGAAATTACAAGTCTTTACGAGTTCGTGACCATAACACACTGACTGGTCGTTAATCAGAATGTCATTTTTAATTTACATCGAGGTTTCAATGACTTCTCAGTGGGCTAATAGACGAAGCATTATTTTTTTTTGTATGTAAAATACATTTACTTATGTCAAAGTATAATTTTTATCACTATTAATCTTTAATCTGACTGCACAATTTGTATGACCAAGATAACTTAATTAGTTTTAGACATCGGAAAAGTGATATTCTATGTTACTTATCTGTTCTTTTTCCTCTTTTTCAAAAACTTTTTTACCATATTTATGTTCCACAATTATATTTCATATTTATTTGAATATAAAAAAACCTTTGTTATTAATTAATTAAAATATTTTTTAAATAACAACCGTTATTATTTATAAATATAGAATACTCTACCATATTATTTGTAATGGAAATAATATTTGTAACAGAAATAGGCTGGTTTATCAAAAACAATTTATGTTAATATTATAGGCAAGAAGAAGCCCTTTAGAAAAAAGGAAGTTAATTAACGCGCGAGCTGTCAGAAAAATAGTTTTCATTTAGAACGTAACAATCTTAACGCTGGAAGAATAGAAAGGTCTCGTAATTATCGTTGCTTTATTATGTTCCGAAAATTTTTGATTTTGTTTCTTTATATTATAATTGAAAGAAATTTACTTTTTCAATTATCTTACGAATAACTTTTTATTGCTAATGAATATGTTAGGTTTGGTTCACATATATATTCAGCTAATCCCTAAACAACAACAAGGAACACATGACAGGCGAGTTCAATGTTTGATATTATCTTAATTATAAATCCTGATTTATTAATTTCTTTTTCTTTCTTTATTGTTAATTTTGTTGTCCTATTGCTGTTAAAATAAATTAATCTGAATACATAACAATTTAGAATATTATAATTTATTAGAACAAGTATACAAGTACTGTGATTTTATGAAAATAAAATCGAGCTGCCTGCATTATCGCAAGGTTTATATGTATTATAATTTTTTATAGTAGATAAATAAATTTTGAAAATGCTACTACTTTTCTTACACACATAATCAAATATAAATATACTGACTTGATCATTCGTAAAATTAATTAGTATGTTCTTTGTTTGTCACAGAAGTTTCATTGAAAATGAACTAATGATATTCTTAATTAAATTGTCCGACATTATGATATGACATTTAATATAATGATAGACAATATAGATATAACTTGCGTTAACAGAAAGATAAAGACCGTAAAGAGAGAATAAATGTTTCAAATTCATTCATGTATACTAAGTTGTTGTAATATACTTTGAAATCCTATCACCATCAATATAATTGTTTATGTAAACAAATTCAAAACCAATCAAAATGACTGCGTTAGGCAATCCAGTGTTAATTCACTAACAAACAACCTGTGAAGAAAAAAGACACTTCATTTCTTAACATCACCAATTCCAATTTATTCGTACTTAGGCACCACCTTTTCCTTGTCTTTTCAAATCGGTATACTCGCTTTAACCCCTTTCAAAAGTTCCTTCTTCATAATATGCACGGAGGTCGCTTAACTTAAGCCTTTTATTGAGATTCACCTTTGAAGGCAATTTCGCTCGCTCTGCTTTATTACTTTTTTACTATAAGAAATTGTTCATCAACGCTGAACGAAGTAGTCAAAGACGATAAAGGATCTTTGCTCTAACTCCGTCTTCCAGGTCTTTGGACATTAAGCATTGATCGAGTTAATTTAAGTTTAAATATAATTTATTATTTTAAATGTTTCTTTTAATATATTTCATGCTATTGACAAATGACCCTGAAGAAAAATGAAAAAAATATTTTACAATACATTGAGTCGATTTGTCTAAAAGAGAGAAATTCCGGTACAAAGTTTGTATGTACTGACTAAATTTCTTATTATTGCTAAAATGGATTTTGCCAATACTAGTTGCACGTAATCCTTTAATTTTCATATAATTTTAGACTGTTACAGTCCTTACCTTGAATAAGATCTGTGGTACCCTTCACTTAAATATGAATTAACCAGCAACAAATGTCGCTTATTGTTGCCACATATCCTATCAAATGTAGATTTATATTCATAACGCGTTCGGTATTGTTATTTTAAATTGTATATGATTTGGTTAAGTTAAAGATGTTCATGTTTTTTCATAAAATGTAAAACGAGGAAGAAATAAATTTCATTCATCTGTCCCACTATAGTGCAACTCCGTAGTGACGATTCTCGCTACAGACCTACATAATTTATATATCTTTCAAATAATTTCTAGAATAAGTTAAAGTATTGGTCTAACGAAACGTATTATTTTTTATTTTTATATCACAAATACAAATGGACGACCGTCATAATTTTTAGATAGGATTGGAAATACATACAGATGAAAGTAACGCCTCTTCTCACTTTATAGTTACATAAAAAAAAAACCCTTTCTGATGACATCTTCTAAAAACTGAAAAAATCTTCCTATTTTTATAAGCCGCAGAAAAATTTCTAATCTTAAATTCAAATGCAAATACAGGAATGGAAACACATGTGCCAAAATAAACGCGTTTTAAAACAAAAAGAAAACAAACGTTTCAAAATCGCTTCCGCTTCTCCAAATAAAAGATTTCATTAACAAAGGTAAGGAAATTCCTCGCATGTTAATTATCTCCTGGGATAATTAAAGAAAGTTTAGTAGCACAGTCGCTGTGAGGATAAAAAGAACAATTCTAAGATACATTAAGTTAATTCAGGCAACGTTCGTTTAACGATACACTAGGTATCTTCCTTGTGCATTTACTGCATTTCCACTATTTCGCTAACTCGGTAATGCCTTAGGGCACCTTTTACTAGCGAAGTTTCAAAATGCGCTGTAAAGCATTCGATATGCTAACAATCGTCAAATAGTAAACAATGTTTTCTTAACTTTTAATTTTTAATATTTCACTTTTATAACCAGAATGATTGTTAGTCTTCTAATACAGTAGTTAGTTTTTAAGTACAGATTTTTACTAATTATAACTATGTTCTGGAATCTGTTGAGGCACCTCACATTTTCGTCAGTTGACGGGGCGAGATATGAATGATAATAGTCGTTGATAGTCTTATTGACGAATCTTTCAGCTTCATCTGACTCATAGCTAGTCGATCCGGAACCCGCGAGTTAATTTATAAAATGAAACCAGAACCGCTGGCTGACAAAGGGTGGGGAGGACGACTGTGAAACATGCCAGAGGTGTTGCGGATCAAAAAAAAATGCCACGGTGTAGACTCAAGATGATCTTTAAAATTTGTACCATAAAGTAATCAATTACATCGCTTTATCATTTTGCTAAAATTCACTATTATTATGTTTCTAATAACCATTGAATACTTCAAATTAATTTCTCCGAAAATTTGATTTTACTGTAATGCAAATAAAGTGATAAAAAATGTTACAAAAATCTGTGAAATTGTCATAAATTAATTTATCCAGTACAGTAATAAGACGAACATAACTTTCACCTGAATGAAAGTGATGTGCACTGCCTATATCACGAAAGTAATCAGTGCCTGTATTTACACAGGCATCACTTCTCGCTCGTGACCTTACCAAGCAATTTTCAGGGATACTTAGACGATTTCCAACTATGATTTACTACCAATCATCACAGGCATAAAGTTTTTTTAATTTTTTAATTAGCTCTAAATTTCTGCTATTAAATATAGACAGACAATAAACTCTCGTATTTATCGAGACGTATATTTATTTAGCTAAATAGAAAGAATAAGCCTTAGCACGAATGGATGTAAATGTGATGGTAAATTATAATCTTTAAGCATTTTAAGCGACTCCGTCTCAGAAATCCTTAATGTAAGATTCTACTATAAGCACTATCTTGATTAAACCTGCGCTAAAGAAATGAATAAATCTAAAAATACCACGGTACGTCCAAGCTACTCGCATTTCTCATTGAAAACGTTTAATCCGATCCGTCGATGAGAAATACTTTAATTAAAATTCAACGTTTACTATTCCTTCCCAAAGTGACTTCTGTAATAGTCCGATCCCAATATTTTTCTGTTTTTTTTTATCTTCTGGAAATTACTATATTGGCGTCGAAATACTCGTAGATAGAGATTTTATACACAACATTATTATTTTCACAGAGGCTCTGTACTGTATTCATCATTATTATATGGGTTCAAAAAGAAACCATAACTATTTCGTTCAAATTCTTGCATCTCAATATAGCTAATTATTAAATCACGAATTTTATTTGCTGGTTTTGAATTTTATTTTTCTTTAATGGAACCCTAGTTCTTTTTTTTTATATAAAACTATGATTATTCCTTATATTATCGGTTATCTGCTATACATATTTATGCTGAAATCAATCTAGTAGTCTTGATGATAACACGAAACAAACAGACGGACAAAAAATAGACACTGCTTTTAAAATTAATTACTATTTAACTAATTAATAAAAGTGAATATTTTCATATTAGAAACAAACAAATCAGTTTTATATATTTGTATAGATATTTTATGTATATAAAAAGAACAGAGAATTAAGACAGCTTAAGAACAGAAATTTCTTTTGTAAAAAAAGTAGGTTGTAATGCTTTTTGGCATTCTGCCACATTTTATTTATGCGTACAGCTAAGGATTGGAACTGCTGACTGAAGTCATCATCGTTACTTTCACAAATGAGATTATTGTTGAAAAAAAATTATTTGCTAGTTACATTTTTTTATTGCAAATGTAACGATTAAATTACAATAGCAACGCCTTTCGCTACTACATGTGGCATCTTAAGGACATGTAGTGCGTTCGAAAACACGATATCAGACACCGAATATTTTTGTTTCATAGAATCATAGAGTTCCTCAAACGCTTGGTACAATAAATTATGTTAAACACCAACCTAATTAAAATAAAAAAAAAGTCAGCCCAAACCGAAACAAAATCTAAAAACGCCACTGTGGACAATCGTATCAGAGTATTTACAATTTTCACAACGGAACTGCTCGGTGCCAACCGAATTTTTTTCATTAAACCAACTACCGGCGCTCCGTAAGCTAAAAGTAAAATAATGTGCGATTACCATAATGAAATTGCCCGCAGCTCTGGAGGCCATAAGAAAAATGGCAAAATTTGTGGCGTTAAATAATATCGTTAAACGTAAAGAGAAATGGGTCCGCCCTGTAGGACTGCCGGAATCGCCCCACCCCGAAATTGCGAGTCGTATATTACACTGGGAATTTTCAATTACAACAATCCAGCGGTTTTTCATCCGTAATGTGACTTTTAGTCATCATTTCGACTCAGTACGTCTTAAGTACCGTCCGCCTTAAAAGCTAGTAGAAAATACACTTCAGTTAAAATATAATGTATCAAAGATTGTTCGTATGAATGAATGAATGAATGAATACTTTATTGTACATACAACAATTACATATAAGGGCTATAAGACAAAATTGTACAAAGGCGAACTTATCACTATCGTCGTGTAGTATGTACAAGAAATTACATTATCTGGACTATTACACATTGTTGTCAATGTAAAGGCCACAAATACAGTAGGGTGATTTATGAACATCATAATCAGCACTTTTTCATTAACATGAAATCTGGTGACTAATCTCCTAATGCTATAACAATTAATATGTCATTTCTCAAAAAAACCATATGACAAAGATTGTTTTCTTAATATTGTTATATATTATGAAGCTATGAACATTTTTATTCGAATCTACAATTGTTATATTTATAGTGGAAAATTAGTAATTTCTGTCTTCCTGAGGGACTTAGAGAGAGGAAAAACTGCATAAAGAACAACACATTTGCAGCTAATATTTTAAATTTGCGATTTAAAATCAGTCTACTTTTTAGCAGCATTTCCTAAAATACTGAGAATTATGTTTCGATATTTTATTTATCGCAAACGGGATTACAATGTCGGAGCATACAGAATCGTCACTTTATATAGACACAAGAGTACGTGATGCGAAAACATGATCTGTTGTATGGTTTATTTGGCATATGATAAAAATAATCGCTTTCAAAAGTAAAGCTTTTATAGCTATCATAGGACACGGAAACGTTTTATATAAATTTGAAAGTAATGCAACCTGCTACTCTTTGAGAGATGCTCAACTCGTAAAGCCCTTTAGCTTACATTTAATAGAAATTTTATTGCATTTTATGAAATCAACTATTAATGCATAATCTAGGTGCAATTTAGTTATGATATTAAACGTCGAGTCAAACAAGACATCGTTCTGATAGATGACATATAAAACGTATGACATGGCATACACACGAGTTATGAAGTCTGGATAGTAGGAAGCTTGGTTTACTACCACTCAGCTGTCGCCATAACAACGTAACTATGTTCCGGCAGTCATACATAACCATACACACATTTTCTAATAAAAAAAATACTATGATATGTTGGATTAGAAAATTTATAAAATATAATTTTCCGCTAATCGTATTGTGACGTTAGGTAGAAAATCTCCTTACACCAATAATTGCCAGACACACGACCAGTAATAATGTATTAATATGAAATAAGATGATACATCTCGCTTAAAAATATTTAATGATAGAAATAGTTCTGTGTAGTGAGTGAACTGTTTTTTTTTTATATTTATGATGAACAATCCGTATAACATAAAAAAAAAGATATGCGATTGTCAAATATAAAGATTTTGACAGGATAATCGACACCTGCTATTAATCCGTTCGATAATTATAACTCTGTTTATTAAAATCTATACTTTTTCATTGATTTATTTATTTGGACATTCCTTTACCAACTAATTCATACGAAGTTCTTATTCCCAAAAAAAATAGAAATTAGAATCTAAAATCAAATTCGGTGAACTTAATCTCGCCGATCCACCGTTACTCTAAAACGACGATTCAATTTCGTAAAAGGGGATTCATAGATAACGAATATCACCTACCAAACCATAATACTTACGGTATAGCATAAAGTTGATTGCTATCTATGATATTACTACGGTCGACCAAAGTTATCTTTGAATTATGGCGATTGTTCACAAATTTTATTGGATACTAAATTCCAAACGGTAAAATCGCGGCTGTTTATCATAGAGGGACACATTTTAAAATCTATTTACTATGAGTTAAACCTTAAAGAAAAGTAATATTTCCCGATATTGTGAATTTAATTTAATACAAACTTTTATCTTTACGAAACCAACTTTCTTACCGCTAACCTTTTAAATCTTCAATATTAAAATTCCCACTACTTTCTTAAATAACTTTGGCACCACGTTGCATTTATTGAAAAAATGTATGTGAGCGAAAACTTTATAATAACAATCCCTCGCAAGTGCAGCAACGCTGCAATATCGAAGATTTTATGATTACCTTTCACAGACCGGATGTAGCTCGGCCCGCCAGGCCATCCCAATTTTCTGTTGCTGTCATCCCCAACTTAATGGATCGAGATAAAGCGAAATAGTCAATTTCACAATTTTGAAATGATAAAATTTGTGATAAAAAAGTGAATTTGTGTTCTTAAATTTTTTTTTTAAAAGTCTTTTATTTCATTACACCTTTGTATTCAATAAACGTTTTGAAAATCATGTTTAGTTATGACATATCATCACCCATCACCCACCCGCTACTCGGGGCGTAGTATTTTTTTTTATTTAATATTAAGAATGATTTCCCTCTAGTGTGTACCTAATTTTCGAGTGCTACGACTCAGAGGATAAAGTTTCGTTAATATTTGAATCCACACTTTACCTCCTTACGAGTGGTATTTCAAAAAAAATTTTTTCAGTGAATACCAGCACGTCACAAAGAACACTCCAAATTCCTTGTCTCCAGGACTGGCGGTTGAGGCTGTACGTTAATATTCTTGGCAGTCAGTCAGTGAATCAGTCAGGACTTTGAATTTTATAAATAAAAATGAGGAGAATATTTATTTTATAACACACATTTTTCATTTGCTACATTAGATGCGACAAATTTGCTTATAATAAATTATTGAAAAACCAGAGCCCACTTAATTTCTAAATAATACTTATATTTTACATATCCCTCGTTAATGATCATATGTACTTCATAAATGTACACCATTTAATATATAAAAACATAGAAAATCGCTTGGAATATCATTGTGTATAAAATAATCATCCTACTACCTATTTTATCAACAAGTATTTTGAATTTTAAAACAATAGATGTCTCCAAATTAACTTTTTAAATTGCGAGAGATAAAATACGAGTCTAAAAGAAATATCTGTTTTAATTTTGAATAAGAGTAGCCGTCTTTTCCGTCATCAGTCTGTCTAGAAAAGGAAATTAAATGCCTTATCTCTTCGTTGCGATACAATCCTCTCGGCTTTTTCACAACGGCACAACGGCGTAGAAAATTGTTTCTATTTAACAAGAAATGATTTGTTAGCTGCATTGTTAATAATAACAGTTAACCCATATATACATATTAAGTGATAATAACTATAAATTCGTAGCTTTAAAAAAAACATTGCTAAAGTGTAAATAACAGAATTTATTTTTTAAAATACTATGTACACCGTTCATATAAATTAAGTTAAAGTATTTTTAGTTTCCTTTGTTTCTATGGATAGTTATGCTGAAATATAGGTATATTACAGTGTTGTTAAATAGATACAAATGGCAATATAAAAATTACATAGATGCAGAATTGATAATCAAGAGATTTCTATTAAAAGAAATCATTGTGATACTAATAAAAAGGTAGATATGCGTTATCGCAGGGAGCTAGATCCCGCCGGGTAATGTCTGTCGAATTGGAACTGACGTTAGCACCTGGCTCTTTTCGACGAAATTAAAAAACTTTCTTGCTACCAAGGAATTTCTTAGGTCCCATTTATTTAAATACTTCTCAAATTTCGAATTTTGTCATTCGCCTTGAAAGTTATCACATTTTAGTGGTGATTGTTAGTATGCTTTAGTAATTTTTGTTTTTATACGAACTACAGACTTTCTTTTTTAAAAAAAATAATAAAAAAATAAAATAATGGCACAAGTTTAAAAACTTTTATTGATTTTTATATGCAGTCCATTGACCATTCCTAAATAATCGTTGGTTACCTTTTTAACACATACAACTTATTATTACGTATGTACAATGTTTTTCAGAGTTGAAGTAAACGAGCGAGCGGTTCACGTAATAGAAAGTGATCACCGTCGCCCATAGAAAGCGGCGACATTCGGAGAGACGCGGCGCGTTGCTGACTTCTAAACTTAGATTAATGTAAACATTTTATTTTTAAAAACATGGTGAGTTCAAACACAAAACAATAGTACACCCTAGCCGAGTTCATTGTCAGTTTTTTCTGGATTTGCGTTGCAAAATTAGGTAGATAATAAAATAACGTAAATATTCTTATCGAAAATAATCCCATTTAACAAATAAATTAGCAGTTTGAGTCTAAAATCTTTCCTTATTCAATTTCATTGATTATTGTTCTAAGTTTATTTTGAATTATATAAATAACAGATAAATAACATAACATTTGAATGTATACACACGCAATAAAAATGTATATCGACTTAAAAATTTCAAGCGCAACCCATTCGCCGAATAAACTTTTGAATTTCGGAATTGCACACGTTGGTGTAAACACCAGGTGTGTTTGGTCTGGCGCATCCATATCCAAAGGAAACGATCCCCACTTGAGTTTTTGTTCCAGTTATCACTAATGGACCACCGGAGTCACCCTATAAAAATAATTTAAAACGTAAACTTAAAGGAAAATAGAAGCTTGCATTGTAAGAAGTAGCAGACACGCTCTACTAGAAGATCGTAAAGATTTATTTATTATAATGACCTCTTTCATTTCTAATTAATAACAATAGAATTTGTGTTAAATATAAGTAATATGTAACAAAATTTAGTTTTAAGTCCTTAGTTAAAAATATTTTTATCTAGTATATCTGACCATGTTTATTATCGGTCGTGATGCTATTTATTAATGTAAAATATAATTTTTCCCCTCTCTACAAAATACATCATTTACATACAGCAAAACTATAATAAAATAATAAACTAAGCCTTTTATGTACTTTGCATAATCCGAGACAGGCAGTTAACCATGTCAGTGTCCATGTAACATTCACAGAATTTTTTAATGCATCCGTGTTTTACAGTGTAAATATTATAGGCTGTTGTTTTTAAAGCTACAGAGTAAATATATTGCAATAATATTGTTTGAAAGTTATTTTGGATAAATAGCTTTATAATTACTGCTGTTTGCTCCCTCCAATTTTCACAAAAATTCTGCCTATGGAGGATTAAATATGAAAAGCTAATTTATATCATTAACGAACGCTAGGTTGTTACCTGGCATGTATCTCTGCCGCCTTCAGTAACTCCTGCGCATATCATTCGTGGAGTTAGATCTGAATAAGTCCTTCTACAGTCATCAGAAGACACAGCATTAAGAGTAACTGCTCTCAAAACGTCGCTGTCTTGTCCATTTTCCTAGAAAATATTTTGAAAATTTATCTTTAAACAGTTTCAAAGGAAAATTAAAACACGTATTCGTAACCATATTAAAATGGATGCAATGGATGAACAGTAATAAAAAAACGTTTTACAAAGTAAAAATACCCAAAAATAAGTATGGATCATAATTTGGCTGCTTAATTTAATAATTGTACTTCTTGATTTCACTAATTAGTACAAGTATTACATTGATTTAACGATAAATTTCGCTTGAAAAATAACGTTACGTAATAATGTAATCAGAAATAAAATTTCCAATTACGTTCAAATCAGTTTGATTGCCTCTGTAGCACAAAGGCTTACCGCTTGCCTTGTAAAGCAGAGGTCCCGGGTTCAATTCCCGACCGTATGAGTTGTAGAATTATGACCAATTTCAGTCTGCCGCTACAACAGCAATTCCGTACTCTGGTAATCATACATGTGAATGCTAAAAGTATTCTGGGCGAACACGCTTCCCCATGTACGGCCCCATAGTTACTTAACATCAACTGAAATCAAGGTTAAGTGTTTGCACATACCCCATAAAAAAAAATATCGGAAAGAATAATTGCATT
Organism: Pharmacophagus antenor; assembly: GCA_018245475.1. Taxonomy (NCBI): domain Eukaryota; kingdom Metazoa; phylum Arthropoda; class Insecta; order Lepidoptera; family Papilionidae; genus Pharmacophagus; species Pharmacophagus antenor. The sequence continues at coordinate 17,094 of DWQX01000637.1, forward strand.
TGTGGCGCAAATTATAGGAATTGGTTTAAAAATTAAACAACTTACACTCGTGTCGCCCCAACCGGTGACAGTCAAGTTGGTCCCCGGCGATACGGAGCATCCACTCGGAGGCAAGTCGATGGTCGTACTGTTTGTACCATCGATAACGATACGATTGAATAGTTTTATTACGCCGACGTCGTAGTCATCCGCGGACGCGTTGTAACGTGGATGTCTAATGAGCATCCTAGAGTTGTACGTTATACCACCGCTCGACGCGTACGTGCTACCCACCCTCACATTCACGGACTCCATTCTGCAACATTTTCATTTTTATTATTTCGTTTTATTTACTCGTAATTTCATGCTAAATATAATTTAAATGCCGTTGTCACAAATATGTACCGTGTCTATTATAAAATAATAACACAGTTAAACAATCAAACACGAACCGCACCCAACTTTATACAGATTATCTCTACAAAACTACAACTAAACCATAAATGCAAAGGCATAATAAAGACATTCAATATTAAATACTGAGTAAAATATTACAATAATGCATTTAACACCATCTCGTAAACAGTTATAAATTCATTTCTCTGCAACAAGAAGCGCTTAGGAATAATTTTTAATGTATTATCTCAAATAAAGAATAATTCTATTTGAAGCCAATTTGTCTTGAAAGTTAATGTTTGCACAAAAAAAATTTTGTCAGATTTTGATTTTAGTATAAATTGCGTCTTTTTTTAAATCAACGTATCGCATAGAAAACACTTATGTACAAAACAAATAAAGGAATAGATACTTTGTAACAAATGAGTATGCAGATATTTAATTAGTAAATACTAGTACAGTTTTTCGGGGAAAGATATTTATACTCGGTAATTATAATAATTTGATTTGCAGAAATTGGACGAATGGAATGCCCTCGCGTGTACGCGGTTTAATTAGTTTGTCAATGTTATGTCACTGTAGTGTCATTATTACGGATGTAATAGCACTCACAGCATCACTTTCGATATATACTTTTTGTTTTAAGGTACATTTAACAATGACATCAAATTAAAGTTGTTACGAGAAATTTTCCAAATTATGAAAAAGGAATAATGTTCCAACTTCCAATTATTGATTTAAAATTCGATTTTATTAAACTTTTATTTGATCATAAATGACACGCCTATCCATAACAATGTCGTGGTATTAAAACATGTACACACAGAGTATACATCATTGCGCGCGATGGCTTGGAATAAAAAATAATAGGTAGTGGAGAGCTCGAACACTGGTCTCCGATTTCGAATCTCACTCGACCACTGCGATCTTTACGAGTAATTTTATAACCAGCAATTAATCTTAAAAATTGCTAAAATAAAAATATAAACTCCTACATGATCCAAAAATGTTAAAACATTTTGAAATCCGCTGTTGCTTTAAATTATCTCAACACATGAAGCTAACACTGTTGTTATTAATATTATTGAAAAAGTATTCATAACATTTTTAAGTATGTTTTTAAACAGAAAAATGTTAACAATACTAGTTACGAAAACTAATATTTTGGTACCCGGTTAGACAATGAGCTGCAGTGAGAATGCATCGTCGGGTGGCAATAGAACCGCCGCACTCATAGTAATCCCCTGTACTCGCTTGTCTAAGCAACAGATACACTTGGTAGGGGTAGTTTTGGATAGTTGTCTCTGTGCCGCCAACTATTTTATTATCATCGGTCCAGTAAACTCTACGCGGTGTTTTCATGCCGTATACATCTGTAAAATGAAGGAAAAATATTAATACTTCTATTTAATGTTACTTGTATCTTATATAAGTATTCATATTTTTTCTTGTTCCTTAATGAAAATTATATCTAATGTACATAAAAGTTTAGCGAGGTTTTTTTCTTTATATATATACAAATCCATTACTTTGTTATTTATTTATCGGCAATAGTCTAATACTTGATCTCAATTTTACAATAAAAAAAAATATTTGAAAAAATAAATATATTCCTAATATAGGTTATTGGTGCAAAGATCTCGAAGCATTTTAAACAAAATTGCACACTCCTTTTATGAACGAGTCATATACGCAATTCTCTATTTAACTAACATGCGATATAATTTTTTAATAAATTATAAGTTCTGATGATTTGAATCAAAAAATTAACAGATTACACTTTCCTAATTGTTAAGTAAACAGCAGTTTAAGAATCTGCATAATGTTCAGAATTTCATATGCTAAAATGAGGAATGCCGATCATGATATTAAATGGTTCATATAAAGATACATAATTGTACTTTTTTAATTATTGCTAAATATTTCCTAAAAATATTTACTTACCAACTACGGCTAAAGCTAACAAAATGACTAAATAATTTGCAAGTTGATCCATTACAGCTCTCATCTGTAAATCTATCGATGAGAGCAATGACGCTCTCTTAAATACTAAAAGTTTGTTTTAATGAGTGCGTGAAATAATTGCAATAGTAAACAATTTTTACTTATCATATGGGTACCCCTATGTGATTACAGAAGAATGAATTAATTGTAAACGCCATTACGGTTGTTTAACAAAAATAACTTGTGATTATAATTATTTTTAGGAATACATATATCGATGGTCGTAAAAAAGGTTTATTGTAGTATGTAGCAAGATACAATATCGCAATGAATAAGGTATGAAACATGAAAACTAAATAGATCTACAGAAACTTTAATTGAAAAATAATGCAGGGCACACAGATATACAAAAAGTAAAATATTACAAAACTAGAATAATTAAAAATAAATACAATTAATAAACACTAAAATTCTCTCAAATTCATCTCCGGTGGGTACGTGTATGTACTGCATTAGTACAAAAAAGCGTAACTCGGTGGATTATCCACCTACCAAAGGTGAAACAGTTTTACTTTCAGCTACCGCACAAACTACAGTCGCGATTAATAAGTAGAGAGTTCACAGTAAGTCTGTCTTTTAACAATTTACTTATTACAATAAAAATATTTTTGTTTAAAATTTAGATAGACGAATCGTTTAAAAAATGTTCCATTAATCCTTATTTATAATGTTTTTTTTTATAATGTAGACTAATATCTTTTTAATACTTCAAACGGACACCTAAATACAACGATTAAGTTGGTATGATGACATAAGAGAGTGGATACGATTTAATTAGTCTGCCTAATGGTATCAAATGAATGTCACGGGACAAGAAATTTTCTCCGAGTGACCGCCAAATTTCAGCTCGAAGATGGTACTCTATGATGAGAATTATTTTTAACGATTATGGGCTAACACTTGGCCTCGAGTTTACCTGATATTAAGTAACAATGAAACCGTAGGTAGTGAAGCATGTTCGCCCAGAATAATCTGGCTCACACGTGTATGACTACCGCAACACAGTAATGCTGTTATAACAGCAGATTGACATTGAGGGTGGTAGCTAGCCAGACGGGTTTTAAAAATCCTACCAAAAATTAAAAAACCTTACCACCATTCAAAAACCCTATCACCATCCATCCAGACTAGCACCTGAACACCATTTCACTATTCCTTTTTCATTGACGCTATTAAGATTTGTCCTTTATTGTTTACAGTGTAAACGATAAAACGAAACGCTGGGTATTAGCACCCACGTGTAATATGAAAAACAAAAGGATGTCGTTCGTCTATACGTACAATAGTAAAAAGGTGACGATGAGATTAAATTATGCAGTATTTGTGCACATTATTCGAAATGCATTTAATAGAATACGGAGAAACGTGCTATTCAACTATTACATTTTTCTTCAAGACTACATTTTTTTGGCACTTTATATGCTTTGACCGTCGACGAACTCCATTATAAAAAAAATAAAAGCAAGTTCTTAGATAGTCCCAACGTAGCAGTAGCCTTAAGGCATTTAACTAATTCGATGCCAAGGAATTCGTATTGGTACAAAAAAATGCATTAAAATCGCTTTTTGTAAAACTTTTAAATTCGCGCGAATATACATTAAAACAGTTCCGAGGACATTGCTACAAAATTTAAAAGTTAACTGTAGTTGTATATTAACATAGGACGGTAAAAATAGTATCTCTTAGTAAAACCGTTTTAATATTATGATTAGATACCATGAAATAAATACTAATTTACATGTGTGTCACAAAAACAAAAATAGCAATTGGAAAAATATTCATGATTAATAATTATTTAATTGGTAAATATGTTTATACATAATTCGTCGCAATTTTGACAAAAGTTTTGTATTCAATATTTATTATAAAGTTTCACTGTGTGCATTCTTGATATTTAATATAACAATAGCCAGCAAACAGTGAAATCGGGAGGTTATTTAAGCGCATCCCATTTGCCTGATCCATTTTTGTATTTCTGGATTGCACATGTTGACGTAAACACCGGGGGTTTTCGGTCTGGCGCATCCGGATCCAAAAGAAACGATTCCCACTTGATTTTTTGTTCCAGTTATTGTCAGCGGACCACCTGAATCGCCCTAAAATTCGATAATGCTACATTAAGTTTTTCTAAGAATTTGATACAGCATATAAAATTAACCATAATATTGTAATTGTAGGCGCAATTATTTAGTGAGGAATTAACTGTATTCTGTCTTTTATATTTTAAAATAAGTATTGCATTCATTGCCCAGTGATTAAATAATTTTTATAGGTCACTCGTAGTAGTTAAAAATATTTGATAACATTTTTCCTTTACTTATAAACTCTTATATTGTAATTTTAATGTAAGTGTATAAGATAAAACGAATGTTAAGTTTCATACAACAATGTATAAATATTTTAAAATACATAAGACTATATAAACTTTAAAAGCATTTCATTTGTGATGATAAGGCACATAAATCCTCGAGCATATCGCCTTCACCGACTACTGATTTGCAATTAGCTTCACACAATCTTCACACGCCGTCTACCTAAATTAAGTGTATCGAAATCTTACATTCATGGCGATCCAGACTTTCCGCTAATGCACTCTGTCTATTCTTAAAGCTGGCTAAATATCGCATAAGCTTATATTAGTACCTAAATTTTCCTGCGGAATACCTACCTGACATGAATCTTTACCCCCGCTAGGGACACCTGCACATAACATGCGAGACGTTAATTTTTTGTAGATTTTCTTACATTCATCATAAGGCACTGCGTTTATAGTTACCGCCATCAAACTCCCACTGGAAGATCCGTTTTCCTAAAAATAGAATACTTTTACATATAAATTTAAAATTTTAGATATTAAATCAATATTTTCCAGATTAATTTCGTATGATGGAAAAAGGAAGCGAAATATTTCACAACTTTCTCAAAGCGATTAACACTAAAGGTATAAATAATACTTACGCTCGTATCTCCCCATCCAGTAACAGTCAAATTAGTTCCCGGAGGCACATTGCAATTCCTAGAGGGTTGCATAACAAGTGTACTGTATGTACCGTCGATGTCAATGCGTTTAGACAACTTAATTACCGCTACGTCATAATCGTAGTTCGACGCGTTGTATCGGGGATGCCTTATTAACCTTCTTGAGTTGTACGTGGTGCCACCACTTGAAGCGTCAGGGCTTCCCACCCTTATGTTCACTGATTCCATACTGTAAAATGTGCACTTACCACATTAAATCCTAATGTCAATGAACATTTTATTATTTAATCACTCGAAGTCGTATAAAAGACGCATAATAAATTTAACTTGCGAATCGACATTTATATATACGGCAATGTAACTTCCAAATATATGAATCGATTTGGATCTATTGTTTTTTTAAATAATTTGAATCCTTATGTTAAATAAAAATCTTCGTTATTAAATGATTTTCCCTTTTTTTTACTAAAGAGTTATATATTTTTTATCTCTGTAGGAAATGTGTTTATTCTGCAATTCGTAAACTTTTAATAATAATAAATTTGGATCGAGGATCACATATGTAACAAATAAAACAAATAATTATTTTACTAATTTCCGCTTCATTTAATCAACATCGTACTTTCGAACGCGTAAATTCTCCTGAAGTTGCATTATGTAGTGGCCAAACGAGTAACGTTATATCATAATTCAGTCGTTGTATTTCCAATTAAAAAGAAGGAAATTAGTAAAATATTCCATGGTTTTATTAGGTAATGGAGCTCCGCAAAGTGACGCTTGGATCAATAAATATATGATTAATGAAAAAAAAATCAATTAAACTCTACTATAGGAGTTAAAGATCGGACTGTATCCCTTGAGAGATTCGTACAACAGTAGCTATAGTCAAAATGGTAATCGGAATGAGAAATTCGTACCCTTGACAACAATGAGCAGCCGTGAGAATGCATCGACGAGTTGCAATTGATCCACCACATTGATAATAATACTCTCTGCCAATTTGCTTAAATAACAGATATACTTGGAAAGGATATTTTTGTATTGTTGTCACACTACCGCCCACTATTTTGTCATGATTTTCCTGACGAACCTTACTAATAACACGTTTACCGCATACATCTAGAACATTAAAAAATATTTTGTTTTTAAACGATTAAACGGAATCGTTTTTCATTCAAATAATAATGTAATATTGAAGTAAAACCTATTGTAGAGAACATCTTAACACTGAAATGAGAGTAACTTAAAAAAAGGTATATAAAAGTAATAAATTACAATAACAGCCAAAATATTACAACCATACACACCTGAGACAGCTGAAAATAAAAGAGCAACTAAAATAAAATATAGTTGACCCATTTCTATTCCCATCTCTATGTCTTTGAGTTCCAATATGTGGCACCCTTAAATACCAGCGATGCCTGGATAATCAGAACCGAAGTTGTCAGTAATCGATTTATAATTATAAACAGTCGTAAGATAAAAATAACATTAAGACTAATTATGAACAGTTTAACTATTGCTAAAACTTTTTTCGTTTAATAAATACCTGCAATTATATATACATTATAAATATGAGATATTGTTTTAATACAAAAATGTAAATCGGATTCTTGATGATGTCATCTAGCGACAATCATATGGAACTCTTAAGACATTTGTAATTTTGAAAATATTAGTGATGCTGAAAAGAATAAAAGGAACAACTGACTTATATACAGCAAAAGTCTAATACGGGAAAACTTATGACAAGGGCGATGATATCTCTTTCTATAGATGAAATCATACATACACATACATATAATAAAATTTCAAAAAATATAAATTGTGACGATAAAATGTATTTGTGAATAATTAACAAAAGGCAATAAACTATGTTAAAAATCAACCCAAAAAAAATATAGTTAATATAAAAAGAAATTCCATATTATTGTTAACGTTGGATGGAATCATTTTTAATTATGTATAATTTTAAAAATTACAATAAAAACATTTTAAAACTTTTAATTTAATCTTTGTGAAATATGTAATTATAAGATATTCTCATATTTCCTAACATTAGTGAAATTCATTTTATTTTTAAACGGCCCAAATTATTTTTTATTACATACATATTTTTATATTACAGTTTCTCAGAATTCGGAAGGCCATTAAATCCATAAAAGTTAGAAACTCAAGTACATTTAGTAGACAATGCATCTGTAACAATATTTCAATACGGAACAACTGTATTGTGATCCACTGATATTTTCGAAACTCTTCTCATTCAAACCTCCAGGGATCAACCCCAGCGAAGTGTTTTCTAAAACGAAATTTTATGTACTAGCCGACGTTGTTTTAAGAGTTTCTCTGCTTATATGTAAAGAATGTCAACACATAAAATTTAATGTTTTTAAGAAAAATATCCAAATATTTCTTCTATTGATACCTAATACTTACAAAGTATGTCTTCTTAGACATATTTTCTTTTTTCACCCATTGTTTATGAAAAAAATTATAATAAAAGTAATAGTTACGTGTGTATTGATACTAACATAAATTAAAAATTCTTTACCTTTTCAAGGATAGGTTTTTTTACATCCTGCCTTTCATTAATTATTGGAAATTTAATGAAGGTTAAAATAACTAGTATATAGTTCATGAAAAGGGTGGACGCAGTGCGACTGTCCATCACAAAGGCGCACTAACTTGTATACACAACAGCATGTTACAATAAATGATTGTCGTATGCGGTTCGGGTCAGTAACCTCTCGCGGGTTTTAACCTTAGAAATGGCAAACAATATAGATATGAGTAATGGTGATTGTAAATATTATTATAAATGAAATGTTGTAAATAAATAAATTGGGCTCATCGCCTTCACACCTAAGATGGAAGCTCGTCAGTAATAGGGTTATTTCATTTCCTACGTTATTAATACATTAAAAACAAATATTATTACATTTTCACGCTGAAACTATAACAATATATTTAAGTACCACCGTTGAATGCTAGCAAAAGATGCTGCACTAGCGAGCTATTAAATAAATGTTATATTTTCTTTATATTAGACTCCACTTAACACAAAAGCTAATTAATTGTATTTATCAGTTATGGATTAGTTCTTGCTTTTAATTTTACCTGATATTAACTGAAAATGAGACCGTCGATGGTAAAGCGTGTTCGCCCATAATATATCTGGCTCTAACATATATGACTGCTGGAAAACAGCAATGCTGTTATGGCGGCAGATTGACATTGTGGGTGATAGCTTGCCAGGAGGGTTCGAAAAACCCTACCATCATCCAGACTCCACTACTCCTGTGGCCAAAAATTTGAACTCGGAACCTCAGCGTTACAAGAAGCGGGTAAACCACTGCGCCATGAAAGCAGTATTTAGGTGCCTGAAGCGCAGCAATGTGGGTACTACAACCCGCCGTGCTGAGACACTTTTTTTTTCGTTACTTTCATCATAGCTGTATTTAATGTTTTTAAATTTCTGAAGCAAACAGTATTTTATTTAATTTATTTTCATTTCAAGACTACCAAACTTGTTTACATGTATACATCCTACATGCTAGTATCAATCTCTATTATAACATATTTAGAATTCAATATTTATATTTCAGATTTACAAATAGATTACGTATAAAGAATATCATTCTCGACTGTCAGTTGGCAGCTGGCTCTTTTCGACGGAATTGATAAAGTTTTCTTGTACCGAGATTGTGGACCTTTCCCAGAGAAAAAAATAAAATGTAACATAATGAAAACGTTTTTTTTTTTTCGTAAAAACAATAAAATGGAGTAACGTTAGATGCTTAAATGTTAAAAATTTGCAGGTTTTCTGTTAAATATTTATTTACTGAGTAAAAAAGTATGTATTTAATAGAATATCTATACATGTATTAATATTTTCCGATATTCAAATATATGAGTGCCAAAGTAATTTGACGAACAAGCTTTACTATCTACAGCCTTACTGCCACTTAACATTATTTGAAACTTTCTGATAGATGAAATTGAGGTCAAATACTAACCAATGATCTCGCATGAACCCTATCTTCTATCTATGGATAATTCCTTGTTTCATATTCCTTTTTATCACACAGGCTTCTTATACAGTTCCTTCACTAAACAAACAGTGAAGTTTTGGAACGCGTTACCGCCGAACTTATGAAAAGTACGCATTAAGCCTTTATTTAAGCGTATGCACTGTGAGTTTCTTAAATATGTAGTTAACAAATCCCGGGTACATATCAGAATCGGCTTCTTATTTTTATTTTTTTCCTTAATTCTATCGTTTTTTTTTTTCGTGCACCCGCTGTATATTTCTTCTTAACCCTATAGGTTGACTGGAAGACAATGTTTCTAGGCATTATGTCCGCCTTTTTGTACACCCATGTAGTACAAAAGAAGAAATAAATAAATATAATTAAACCTATAAGAAAAATTAATCAGTACATATCTTTTAGCATATAATAGGAACTAAAATATAAATAAAAATGTTTTCATATGTGTAAAGTGTCTGCTCTTTATTTATTTAGGTCTAATGTCCATTAATACATAATTATAATCCTTGAACGATGCTGCACATGACAAAATTACCTTTTATCTGCAATAATATAATCAATTTCTTTATAATGTAATAGAATTTTCTAGTTGTATACTATGATAATATGTTTTTCATGAATACTGACTTTTAAAACTATCACAAATATAAATAAAAAATTAGCTAATTACATAATTTTTAAAGCATTTATTTAATACTAATATTTTTACTATATCGTCCCAACATAATTTCATTAATTTTTTAAAACATCAAACAAGAACAAGAATTAAATAATTCGTTCAAGCACAGCCCATCATTTTAATCCACCTTTGAATATCTGGGTTGCACAAGTTGCTGTAAACGCCAGGAGTGTTTGGTCTTGCGCATCCGGATCCAAAAGACACGACACCCACTTGTGATTTAGTTCCAGTACGCACTAGTGGACCGCCGGAATCACCCTGTCGAAAAAAGGAAGCATCGACAAATAATTATCAAATTCAACCTTATCAGGCTAGCCTTGATTCAGAAATCAACATATTTCAATTATTTTAATTTTTTGTTTATTCATTGTATGCAACATACATTTCAACTCCTTCCGTGGCGCAGTATTTTGCTCGCTTGCCTTGTAAAGCGGAGGTCCCTTGCCTTGTAAAGGGTTCGATTCTCGGGTCATGGGAGTAGTGGAGTCCGAATAGTGGTAGGATTTTTTGAACCCGCCTGGCGAGCTATCGTCCTCAATATTAGTCTGCCGCCGTAACAACATTGTTGTATTACGTCAGTAACACATGTGATAGCCAGAAGTATTCTGGGTGAACACGCTTCACGATCTTCGGCCTCATTGACACTTAACATCAGGTACAATGGAGGACAAGTGTTAGTACATAATCAATAGAAAAAATAAATAAAGCGGAACTGATTTCTTTATCGCACGAATATTGCTTTTTGCCTTTATTTATAAGTGATAAGTGATGTTACATACAGTGCTAATACTCGCCGAAATTGTTGTGTAACGGCCATCTAAGTAGCCACTAGTCGTAGTCTTAAGCCAACCAATTTTATACAAGTATTGCTTGTGCCTTTTTTTTGTTTTAGAAAAACATATTTTCCTGATTTGTTTTTTTTTTCTTTAAAATAATTTAAAAAATAAAAGTGAAGATAAACATTACCTGACAGGAGTCTCGTCCACCTCCGGGAATACCGGCGCAAATCATCCGAGGGGTTAATGACGAATAGATCTGTTTGCAGTCGTCGTAAGATACGGCATCTAGAGTAACTGCCATCAGAGTTTCACTCGTTGCTCCATTTTCCTTAAAAACAAGTTTTAATTTACTTAACAGACTGAACTCAGAATTCCGTTTCTTTTGTGTCATTCCTACATTTCCAAAACTACAATAACGAGTAATGTTTTAAATTCTTTACTTAACATACTTCTTTAAGTACCAACTCAAGTAATGCGAAAGTTTCACATACATAAAAATTACAAAAACAAAAGACCCTTTTACTTTTAACAAATGAATCATTACCGCAACACTAAACGCATTAGCAGTGATGAAGCGACCGCTCAGAACAATTGTTAGGTAAGAATGTTAAATTTTGGCAATAGCGAAGCGTACGGAAATGATTCGACTCTTATTTTTCTGTTTTATTTTTTTGTTAAATAAACTTGTATATTTCGTAGTTGGTTTCATTAAAAGTTAACTTAAAGATTTTATCGATCGAAAATAGCTTTTATCTGTGTTCAATTTGGGTGGAAATTGAATTATAAACTATTAATTTTAAGTGTCAAATTTTTAAGTTTAAATAATTTAATAGTTTTAGTTAATAAATATTCTAGTTTGGCTAATAAATGTCGACACGTCAGCTAAATGTTGAGACTCCTGGGGTTCGGCTTGCGCTGATAGTCTTTATGACCACTATTACAGGTTCATCGAAACTGGCTCACAGATCCGGTGATCCGTGAGCTCTCCCACTAAATGATGAGGATTTATTTTATTAAGCATACTTACACTGGTGTCGCCCCAACCAGTGACAGTCAAGTTTGTCCCCGGAGTGACGGTGCAACCGCTCGACGGCAAGTCAACAGTAGCGCTATTCGTGCCGTCAACGTTAATCCGTCTCAACAGTCTAATTACAGCTACATCGTAGTCGCTTGTTCTTGCGTTGTACTGGGGATGCCTTATAAGTATTCTTGAATTGTACGTTGTTCCGCCGCTCGATGCATCAGTACTTCCGACCCTTACATTCACTGACTCCATCCTGCAATAAATACAAACATTTAAGCTGGCTACTCCTGTATTGTATTTAATTTTTTTTTCACACCTACCAAGTATTAAACAAACGATGAAATTATTAATTGATATTTATATATCTTTAACATTGAAAGATTTCATAAGTTTGTAACAGATATTATTGTATCGCATTAGCCATAATTTAAAAAAAATATATTAATGAAAAAATTTAGGTTTCATTAAAATTAAATAGTTATAGAAACAAAAAAATCGTAACTGTACAACTATAATTAATTTGTTAAACTATCGCAGTAAAAGACGTGTAGAATACGCGTTTTATTATAATACACTTTGAATAAAGCGAATAAAATTCACGAAAGAAATTCAAAACTTCTTTATACTAATTAATTATTTAACACATCTGAAAATTTTAAAAAGCTATTACCCGGTGACGCAGTGAGCAGCCGTGAGAATACATCGGCGGGTTGCAATCGATCCGCCACATTGGTAGTAATTACCAGTTCCTACTTGCTTTAGTAGTAAGTACACTTGGTAAGGATAATTTTGTATAGTGGTCTCGTTACCGCCAACTATTCTGCCATCATTTGACAAATGAACTTTACGCGGCGAGTGCTTGCTGTAAACATCTAAATAAAAATTAATATTCTTAATTAATACCAATAAGTATTCTTTCAATGTAATATCCTGTAGGGGAGTTAAGAATAATAAGACGTGACGAAAATCAAAATCTGCTAAGATTGATCGTTGTTGTATAAACCATACTATAAATAGCATTTAAAACATCGTAAGAAAAAAATTATATAAAATTTACTCGCACCTGTGTATGTTAAACAGAAAAGAGTTAACGTGATATATGCGTTTCGACCCATTTCTATCCACATCTGCAAATCAGTCGTCGATGATACACTCTTAAATACTGTAAGTTTGTATTCATCATTAACAGAGATTTAAACGTTTCTTAATAATTGTCAGTTGGAGATAAAGATGATAAAAATGGCGTTAGAACTAATTGTAACTTCTCTTCCTGTAATTTTGTATAATTATGTGCGTGTTTGACTTTGAACGTAGCAATTTTTTTTAATCAGTAATACTATAACAAAACGACACGCATAGAAATATACTCTTTGTGCGGATTATATAATAAAGAATTGCAGTAATCAGTTTGTATTTTCATAAAAATGTTTTAATATGTTTGCAATTTTAGTTCTCTGAATTAACAACTCTTCTGTACAAAATTATTGTAATTGTTATTAAAATAAAAAATTTGCAAAAATGTTTCTGACAGATAAAAGAAAAATAAGATTGATATAATTTATTGTTCCAAAGGTTTCTTTACGGAACTCTTGGACTCAATAAAACAAAAATTATTTTGCTAATTTTCGCTTTGTTTAATCGCAAATTATACGAGTAAATTACAATTTCTTTGCAGTCCGCCACTACACGCGGCATCCTCAGACGTTAAGGCGTCGACCGCCCGACGACGAACGTTGGTGTTTGAATACCTGTTGAGATTGTGATTCAGTCGTAGTATTTGCGATTTAACGGAGCGGAAGTTATCAAATAAATTTTTATTTTATTCAAAATAATAATGAAATAACAATGTCATTATTTAGTTGTTGAAAAAATAAAAGAAACCTTCTGAGCTTTAAGAGAAAGAAATTGATTTCAATCTTATTAATTTTGCCACTTTGACTTTTCTAAATATATTCCATCATCTACTTTCTTTTCTACTTCTTTCATAAAATTAAATATAAGTTTTTTCTTAATACTACCTAAATAAAACTGGTATAATTCTTCCCAGAAAACTAATGTGTTGGTCGAATCTTTGCTTCTTCTTTAATACAAAATAGTGGCTGCATCGGAAAGATTCATTCTAATTTTGTATATGTAGGTAGTGTCATAACATAATGGCACATATATTGTACATAATTCAATAACGAATAACTAAAATACATTAAGAGTAAAAAAGGGTAAAGTGTAATAAGACAATAATTTTTTTTAAGTATTTAATAAACAACAACACGAAGTAAACAGCGTCCTTTTTATAATCCCATAAATCCAGTATTTCTAAGTAAAAAAAAATTAAACCCATTTGCGGCGTATGATAAAACTGTATCAGTAATTTATAATATAAAAAAAATTCATCCTAGTTCCTAAAATAACTCGTTTATTTCATATAAGAAACCGCTCTACCAGTAAGAGGTTGCTGTATAATCCCTTTTATTTATACAGTTTTAATATGTTCTATTCATGTACTTGTCGTAAAGATGTTATCGTTACATTTAATTTTTTTAACTGCATGTTTAAGTGATGAATTAGCGAAACTAGGAAAATAACATGATTTTTGTGCACGTGGGACTCCTGTAAATTCTTTTTACAATTTTAAAGTAATACACGAGAAATGAGTCCAATGAACAGTTAAATATTTAGGCGCATTTCATTTCTTTTAACCACGAATGTATATCTTCGTTACATAAGTAAGTATAAACGCCTGGTATATTAGGTCTCGCACATCCTATTCCGAATGACGCAACTCCCACCTGTGTTCTTGATCCAGTTAAAACTAATGGGCTACCCGAATCGCCCTGCGGAGAAAGTAATAAACATTAATTTTTTTAACGATTATGTGGCTAAAGATAATGTTTCTTCTACTACAAAACGGGATGGAATAAGACTGATAATTCTTGAAGCCCTAACACCTAACTAAACACTTAATAATACAAATTAAAATAGGAAAAAATATATAGTTATTTAATGAACTGAAATGGAAAATTAATATTGCTATGTTTGTTATACAACATTGAACTTCCAATGTGACACTCACTTTTGCAAAATATAAAATATCAGATAAATAAAGCAATAACTGTATCTTTTTCTACAATATTTTGAAGACATTATTTTTTCAATAAAAAACTAAAGGTTGGTGTTATATATATGTAACACGGTGTAAACTTTTTATCTTGTCTAAATCTAGAAGCATCATATTTTTAGGATATCATAGTTTTAAATTGTTCTATTAAAAAATGGTATTTTCACATGTGACAGTATTGCACCGGGAATGCAATATATTAATCTTAATTGTTTCATAGATATGCTAAAGAAATTAAAAATAAGTGTGGGGAAGAAACATGAGTCATTATTACTAGTAATTCCTACCTTTTCATCTCTATCAACCATAAAACATACTTGTGACACGTAACACCCATTTGTTCCTTATGCTTATAACTAGGAGTAATTAAAAGGTTCATACGTTGCAAGCACTGCGGCCACCTTCGGGAACACCGGCACAGATCATTCGAGAGGATAAGTACGTATACGATTTCTTGCAATCATTAAGAGATACGGCACTAATTGACACCTCTTTCAGAATTTCGCTAGTATCACCATTTTCCTAAACAATAAAATGATACTTGTTTGACATATTAATTTTATTAAACAATTAAATTAATTTTTTTTCGTTATTATTATTTATGAGAAAATAATTACAGATGCTATTTTTAGGTAAAAAAAATCGATTTCGTAAGAATGATAAGTGGTAATGAGGCAGAAGTTGGTGAAACATTCTTTCACAGAACACTCGGTTATATACTAAAACACACTAATGTTATTATGTCGGCATATTGATAACTAGTTTAAACGACAATATTCCAGATTCCGCAATTTATGTGGACCCGGGATCAAGCCAGGGACCTCCGTGTTACAAGCAAACATCCGCAACACCAAAGTTAATAGTGATATAATTATTATAGAGTGCTTCCGTGCGTTCGAGAAGTCATACGTGTGAGAGCCAAGAGTATTCTTGGCGAACACGCTTAACCATCTAAACCCTCATTGTCAGATAACATCAGTTGAAGTCGAGGCCAAGGGTTAGCCCATAACCAGTCAAAGTCATCTCAATTTTCTCCTTATTAATGTATACAAAATACATCACACAAGTACACAATGGCCTAAGAGACTTGGAAGCGGTTACATTAAATTAACAATAGAGATATACTTACACTGGTGCGACCCCAGCCAGTGATTGTTAAGTTGCTCCCCGGAGGCACTGGACAATCACGTGTGGACAAATTAACTGTTGTAGTGTTAGTCCCATCAACATTAATGGGATTCGACATTTTGATTACACCTACGTCGAAATCGATTCTTTTGGAGTCGTACCGGGGATGCCTTATAAGTGTTTTAGAATCGTAAGTAGATCCACCGCTCTTAGAATTTGCACTTCCAGCTCTTATACGGCCGGACTTCATTCTGTAATGAAGGCGTACATGAATAGCATTACAGAAATGCTGTTAAATGCAAATAAAATTCCGAAGTACGCTATTACTCTTGCTCTTAACATTAAAGAGATTGAAATAAGAGCTGATCTTACGAAATCATCATATTATGTTTTACGGTGACCGTCAAACGCGGTGCTGCAATGAATCTAGTAACGGAAAATGTCGAGGTACTATTATATTATAGTGTTACCCGCTATATAAACAAGTCATATGCTCCTGCAATACTTTCGCCACTGAGTAGAATCTCTCTCTGTATTTATCTATATATCTATTCAAATAATTTAAAAAACATATATATTTTATTTCCTGTTAACCAAGAACAACGTCCAAGTGTTACAAAGTGGTTACTGTCGCTAATAAACACTCAGGGTGTCGCAGCTGTATTATTAATATTCCAAAGTCGCTTCAACACTCAAACACCACTATAGAATAACATTTTTAAAGTTAATATCCTAATAATTACAAAAAATAGTATAGACCTATCAAGAATGAAAAATAACGTGCTTTATACCCGCTAAATAGGTGAAATATCTCATTACAAATGAATTTTCAAAGGAGAACACGCTGCAGTTCACACAAAGGTAATAGGCTTCTTAATAAGCAATGATCATAAAGCAAGTCGTACCCTGTCAGACAATGAGCTGCAGTAATAATACATCGGTCATTAGCAATAGATCCACCGCATGCGACGTAACCGCCATTATTCCCCGATTGTTTCAAAAGTAAATATACTTGATAGGGGTATTTTTGAATTGATGTCTCACTGCCCCCGATAATTTTACCGCCGTTTGTCAAACCAAACTTACGCTGAGCGTGCTTGACGTGTGCACCTGAAAATACACCTTTGTTTTTTTTTCTTTTATTTTTAAATGTGCTATATATTAACAATTATTATTTTTAATTCACTAAAAATCCGTTGTTCTGCTTATGTATATTGTTAAAGTTTAGTAATTCATCCCTTATTTTAAAAACCAATAATAACAAAGATTTTTACTTTTATCCGATTTTTAATGTTAATGTAAAATATTTTATAAGGAAATAATATTCTTAAAGTACTTTTCCAAATTTCATACATACTTGAAATGGCTACTAACAAAAGTGCCAAAAAAATTGACGTGAGCACATACATTTCTGTTTTAATTTGAAAATCTGTCAATTCCACCAATGATGCTCCTTTAAATACGCCCGTTTTAATCATTGCTCGGGATCATTAAGATAACATTGACAGTAATACCGCGGTACACTCAGTTAAACATTAGGAGTTTAATCTATATGCATTTCCTGCGATTTTGTTTTGTACATAATCGGGGAATAACATGTTACGTGTCATTTGATGTTCAAGTCATTACATATAAGGGCAAAGTATCTTTTACAATTAAATGGTATATATATTAACACTCTTAAAACTCTGACACTTAAAAACATTCCCTATAATGATTAAAAATGAACGTTTCTGATATTTGAATACAATGCATCTTCAATTGTATTAATTTTTATAAATATCACGATTTATATATTATTTCTAATTTTTAAAATTAATGTTGTATATTACGTTTGTGTTAATATAATCCTATACTTATACATGTACAAAATACTATATATTTTATAACATATTGAATATTTTTTCTTAAAAGATTAATTATTTATAATTATGAAAATAACAGAGATAAACAATTGTAATTATCCTTAAATATCTTTTGACAATTTCTGCCCTTCCGAAGCATAAGTTACCTAAAAGCGACATTTAATCTTTTGTAAAAGTTTTTTTTTTTGTGAAACTTTTTTCCCTCGTATACAGTAAGGTTAATTTCTTTCTTTCTATTTATTTTTTTTAATAAGAGGTAGTAGCATCGATATAAATTTTATACTGTATTAATCAAGAACTAATCAGAAGTTATCATTTGTAACATTTCTTCAACATCGCCTATGGTGGAGATAGTGGATACTGCTATATCAATCTATAACTTCTGTCTGTCTCTTGTCTTAGACATGGTAACCTATTACTATTAAATCCATATAAATGTTTAAAAATAATGTGATCAAAATACAATTATGTTACTTATTCTAAAAGTAAATAAAATTATTTGCTAAGATTCATATTTAATTAAAGTTAAAAATGTTCGCCTACATTAATACGTACAAGTTGTAGTTTTTGAAGAACTGTTGTGAAAATATATTCATAATAGAAATCTGAAGATTATTGAATCGATATAGTCAATGGCGTGTGACTGTTTTGTAATATTTTTTGAATACTTTCATATAAGAAGATAGATATAAAGTTTAAATTGACCTATATCGAGATTCAATAGACATTTATGTAGAGAATTTTTGCTGTGTCCTTCCGCATTATTTGATTGTCCTAGCAGGTTAAGGCCGGAGAATCGCTGTTAAAAGATTACCGATAATTGGTTAGGTTCGATTGAATTTATTGTCATAATAGTTACGTGTTGGCATTTATATTGAATAATATGATTTATTAAATTCAACAACACGACTTCTTAATTTTGGAAAGCATGCATCGTATCAAAGCGTTTTTATATAAATTAAAAAAGTAATAGGATAAATAACATTTCTTTAACTAACATAAAATTCCTTTGATATTTTACTACGCCTATAGATTTTTATTGTAGTACTGATAAATTTATAATAATTTTAATTACATTCTATCATAAAACTTTGCGATGAGCAAGAAGACCGGTTGATGGTTAGAAATATAAAAAAATATCCGGTATCGCCTTAAAACAGATCAATAAATAATTTTAACACCAATACCGCCCACTTTCTTGCTCTATCAATTAAATAAGAGAACGGCGTGTTCATCTTAATTCTAAATGAACTTTTACTTAAAATAATTTCTTATAAATTTTCTACCCGATTTCTTGAATAAAATATACGTGTAATTACACCATCTGCAATTAGTATACTACCCGAGAAAATTCAAAAGTCGTACTCTACGTGTCATTCTTAGTCTAGGAAAAAACTTCTGAGACATATGTATGTTGCACAAAAATACTTCCAGCTCTCACTTGTATAACTGCTAGTGTAACAATGTTTTCATAGCGACAGATTGCTATCGAGTCTGAAAATCCCTTCCAAGATCCAGACTCCCCGACACATCTGGTCCAAAATTTGACACCAGGACTTTCGTGTTACAAGACAAACAGTGAAGCTTTGCGACACGGAGACAGATGTTTTTACTCTACAACACGTCGAATAATGGACTCTGCGATATGTGATAGTACATTACATAAATAATTATGAATATCAAATCTACTCATTGCTTTTATATATCCTGACAATTTGTTTTTCCATTTTTTTATTTAGCATGGTTAACAAAGACTACAAAGATTTCCACAGGTCTCTTTTCTTAGTTCTTTAAAGCCATATTAGGCCAACTATCTCCTTCGTGTCATCTTATCATACACAAGATTATAATTGTAGTAATAACAGTGATATAAAATTACGTTAAAATATTTCACATGTATGTAGACTACGCCAAGGAAACTTTATTTAATAAACATTTATTAAAGGAAAAGCATAGTACCAAATTAATATCTCTAAGTACATGTGTGTTTCGAATATAAAACTGTACTAAAAATAACAAACTATGTTAAGTAAATTAATAAACTTCACAAACAAATATTCATTACGCAGATATATAGCCATTGATACATTCAGGTATCCTATAACCGTAAACAATAAAAAGTTATGAATACCACTGAATAAATTTAGTCTTGAATAACTTTAGCATAAATCAGTTAAGTTATCCCAAAATGTCTCAAAGAAAAAGTAAAATTTGAATATTCTCGCGATATCAATGCGAAACTTATGGTAATTTCTTGGCATCAATGCCTCAAGCCCATTCGCAAGGGTCACCTTCTTCTGACCTGTAACAACCATGACTCAATTTAGGTATGTTTTCGTCTATTTATTCATATTTTAATAACATTTTAAATCGTGGGCACTAAGTTATGATACATGATAACGAGAAATTTAGATATGAATGCTTTTAACGATATCATGAATTCGTCATTTTACCAAATCCTAATACAGTTTTATTTATTGTAGCATTTCATAAACTGATATGAAAAACATGAAAGTTCATTTTAAATTTAAATACATATTTAATTATGAAAAAAAAAATATCCATTGCTTAGTTGCTCAGTTGTTTACATTATGAATATTGTAATAATTAAGCTGAGTAATGTCAATGTTATTTGATTCTTTGACAATTGCTTAGCAGGAAACTGCGGTACATTCCTTAAAGCATCAACCAATGAAACGCGTGAATAAAGAGTTGGGCCACCACAGACTAATATATGAATATCGATATAAGATCCTTTAAGGGAAATAATATTATAAATCATCGCTGCTCTATAAAATTGCAACTTTTATTAAATCCAAGTATTAAATATGTGTACTAATTTTAATTCGTAAATTAAAATTTGAATGTAGAAATTAACAATTTCGTAATATTTTAAATAAGCAATTCCTATTTATTCTCTTGAACTAAACAGATGTAACCAGAGAAACTGTTGTGACGATATGCAGTTAAATGTTCATATTCTTACACAAATACCACGTGCTTGGTTATAGAATCCCGAACACCAGTTTTGTATTAATGAACTACGTTTAGTTTAAATTTGAGATTTTAATTGTCTATTATTTTAAGGCGTGCCTTTTGAAATAAATAAAATAAAGCAGACGGACAGTATTTTGATTAACTAACCCGTTTAACAGTCAATGAATATATGGGAGTATCTTTTCTAAGCACCGTTAATTATAGGATTTCTTAGAATCGAAGTGAAAAACAGTCGTTAAAAATAATGACGCTTTTTATCCAACCCAAGATGACATAATCAAACCCGCATAAACAATTAATAACAATAAAGTAATCGACTTTGATAAACTAAAAAGCTTTTAGAGTAAGGTAATTTTACCTTTAACATTTATAAAGGAGTATAGACAGGAAAGAAGCAATCAAAAACGATTGGTCATATATACACACCTCCATTTAATAATTCTCTATTTTATTGAAAAGTTTTGACTGCCTCCGTGGGGCAGTGGTTTAGCCGCTTGCCTTGCAACGCGGAGGACCCGCGTTTGATTCCCGGACCACAAGAGTAGTGGAGTTTGGATG
>DWQX01000638.1:0-38626 GCA_018245475.1 Pharmacophagus antenor
ATATATATATATATACACAAATTGTGTAGCGTAGGATAATTCATTATATAAACCTTTAACGATTTGTCTAATCTTTCCAATATTGACATAAATAATTGTGATTATGATTAAAAACTTACATGTGTTCTTAATTTAAAAAAACTTCTTAAAAATTGGACCACTCTATAATAATATTGTGTTTGGTCACACATAGAATAATATATGAGTAAAATTAAGATCCTTTTTTCTATCGTTGGAACATAGCTAGAATGCGTACACCACATTATCTGATAAAAATATGTCTCATTCTCCAACTCTATATACAATGTCTCCCTCCTGCACAAATCCTTGCTCGTTTTTAATCTACCGTCCATTGTTTATAGGTAGTGGGGTCGGACTCCATCGTTTAGTGGAAGTCATTGGATTTTATTGGCTATATTATCATACATTAGACTTACCACAAAATTGTTGACTGCATCATAATCGATGTCCTTGTATTGATACAAACGCATTATTACAAAATCTATATTTGTCAATAGACCCTAATTTAATATCTTTAATGTACATAGTATTTACTTGATTATATTTTAACTGAACAAATTCTACGGAATTAAATGCACAAGAAAGGTTAGTAGAGATTATTTTAACATTTGACCGATTCTTACGTAAAGTGTAATGCAATACTGAGTCCCCACAGCCTTTACATTAAGACTCCAGTGTTAATAATATTGAAACTGAATGACCTTTGCGTCCAATCTTTATGTAATCCTTCTTACTATGCTTATATAATACAAAAATGCAATTGTAGATATTCGATCTTGTGCAAATAACAACAATTTTTATATTCGCGGGGTTATAAATATTGAAAACGAGGTATTATTCCGCATTCTTATTTCTGCACGATCTTTCATAACATAAATGGTAGGTCATTATAAAGCTTAAATTTTATAAATAATTTTTCCCGCTTTATTTTCTGCTCTCGTAGCTACTTGTATTACCATTAAAAACTTGTAGGTCCAAAGGTTACTATAAAATAATCGATCAGTATTTTAATATTAATTCATTAAACAGCACTAGTCTTAAAATATTCTAAAACTATATTCTATATTCAAATTATTTCAATCCGACGTTTCCGCTAGTTGTTTTGTTCGCATACGTCGATGGCGGGACATTTGCCGCGTCTCGATGAATCAATTGCCTCTAAATGACCCCGCGTCCCGACTGACAAGCAGCTGGCTGAATTCATCTTCTATCGTTGTTGATTCATGTAGGAGTGAAAAACGTGATACAACTCGTTGGGAATATAGGCCAAATGTTGATCTTTTGTTCACTATTTTAAGTTTTAATTTCCTTATAGCTGATATTGTTTCACATTTTGAAACGTCCCAGGTCCATGTCCAAGGACCACGGAATAATTTTTTTCATGCTTGTCTCTTTTTGTTTTCTTATAAATACACAACAACTTTTGATTGGCCCGTTTGTGTAATGGTAGTAACTCTACCTCTTACACCAGAGGTCGGTTCGATATCTGCTCAGGACAAATATTTATGTGATGAAAATTAGTGTTTGTTCTACATCTGGTTGTTAATTTATATTTAAGTATTTATTTAAAAATATATATGTGTATTTATAGGTCTCTGATAACCTACACTACAGGTGCTGCTCAGCTACTTTATTGTGGGATCAGAGTACTGTATGAAATGCCCCAGATATTTGTTTATTTATTAAAGGATTACTATTATTTACAGATCAGATTAAATGGCTTTAATTACTCAAGACAGTTTTAACGTGATTCACAATTCACATTTTATTAAATAATACTATACCTAGTGATGGTTACCAAAGTTTGGAGACACCACTTTACGTTGTAACCTTTGTTTATTAACAAATAGTTTCATTGATTTTCGTTAAGCATTTTGACATCCAAATAAGAAACTGATTATATAACTTTGATGACAAGTAGGTATACGCCAGATTTGTAATTTTTAAATCTCAATAATAATAATATTTTAATTAGAAATATTCAAAATATTAGTTCATACATTTTTAATAACTGTGAACAATGTTATTAGATAATTAGCATAAAAACTAAAAGAAATCCAAATGAGCATGAAACCTTAATCATTACACACTCAATGAAATCGATAAATGAATTTACAATGTTAATACTTTAAATAGAAGGAGAATAAACTATGGCAAATGCATCTCAGTCATTGAACCGGAAGGAACAATGTTAAAAGGCAACATCTCTGAATTAAAGTGACATACGTAACTTTTGTCTTTCTAAAAACAAAAAAAGTTATGATTGGTCAAAAGAGCCCACAAATGTTAGTTATTGTTATTTATTTACTTAGTGCTTTGCATTAGTTTATTTTTCAGTTTTTTTTAAACAATAGTTCTCCTTTGTTATTTTTAATTTTATCTTTATAAAGATATTCGTCAATGTACTATTTCTATCTAAGAATTCAAATGATTTTTAACACTTGCCATGGCTCTATCACGATATGTATAAACGTCATTTGTTATAGCTAGAACAAAGTTAAACAAAACAAAATCGTGCTAGATAAAAAGTTTCGCATCCAATTTTGTGATACTTATCGTATTTCTACATGGCCGTGAGATAATACGTCGTACTTTGAAAACTATTGTCATCTAGCTAAATAGAAACATTTAAACGTTACATCAATTTTTTTAATTTACATTATGTCTGGTTTACCCTGACTACTATCATTATAATAAGAAGAGCCTAACACATATGGTTAACCCTTCAACTGTTTAATTTTGTTTCGAAAAACTTTTTCTGCCTGCTTAATTATTTTCCAGCGAAGACGAGTATACTCGACATAAACATAGTAAAATGTTTCTGCTTATAAAAGTAGGCAATTATGATTAAAAATCAGACGTTACGTGTTGGTTTTTTAGAAAATATATATTTTTTTTCCTTGTTAACAAACAAAACTTATTTCATTGATAAAAAAAAATTATTGCATAAAGATAAAATTAAGGCATTATAGGAACAAAAACAGAAGCAATAAAAGACCAACTGAATTTTAAGAAATTTAGTTGCAAAATTGAAAATTTTAATTAAAGGCAATGATAGTTTTTAAAGCAAGGTGCAAAACAATGCTACCTTGCATATTGTACACCAATATCCAGATTCTCTTCTTATATTATTTTACGAACACTATGAACACCTCCGTGAAGGAGTTGATTTTGTTTTTGTGCTTGGTACTCAGTCAGGAAAATGCTTTCCAAGTAAAGGTTTTGTTGAAGCCTACGACCAAGTTGACACATATTTGATAAATCATCAGAATATAATTCAATAGTTTTTTCAATATATTCCAGTAAGAAATCAATGCGGTTTAATTTTCTATAATTTTGTTATACATCATATAAGAGTTAATACAAATAATATCCAGGAGATAAAGAAAAATTTTCTTATTATATTTTTTTATTCTTTTCCATGCCATAGAATATGCAACTATTATTGAAATTGTTATTTCAGCTTAATACAAGCTATTGTGAATTGAAATAAATAAGGTTGCCAGACTAACGAATATTTTAAAATGTACATTTTTTAAAAGATCTTTATTACCCCTTTTTTAGGAAAAAAAAATACAGTTAATTCGATTAATAATAATATAAAAGCGATTTTTTTATCTTCACGTCGAGTATACTCAATGTTATGCGAAAAATTTTCATTTCGGTCTGATGAGTATATTCGACATAAATAGTTAAAGGGTTAAGAACTGAAAAGATTATGTTTGAAACATTTTGACACAATTGGTATTTTCAGTATGATACCAAATATCTAATAAATGATAAATCTCGACAAATGGTTTGTCCTCAATATCACATGATGTTAAGTGTCAATGAGACTGAAGATAGTGAAGTATTTTTATCAATAATAACTTGTTTTCAATATCTAAACTAAAAAGTAAGTAAGTAATTAGCGGGGTGAATTCTTAAATTTCCTTGTACTATCTAAACTCTACCCATGACGTGGGTAATACCGAAATCGAACAAGAAACTTCTGTGTTAGAAGCATGAGGAAAGCGGTAAGCCGCTGCGGATACGGTTATATTGCGAATATTATGAATACAATCTTTAGTGGTTTCAAACATATTTTTATATTGGAAAACTTAAATAACACTTTAGTAAATAATCTTATCAAGCTCATTAAGTTAGCACGCGTAAGATTCCAGTAGGTATGTATTAGAGTAACGATTCGTAACGCTGGCGTGCTCGCTCGGTTCTGAAATGCATGAAGAATCAGGAAAAAGAAATTTCATCTGTTCCTTAACGAACCGACTACTGATTAACTTATTAGCAACGGTGTTAAGCCGTAATGTATTAAGTCGAGGAACAGAAATGTGTACGAAAAGCTAACAAAATGTAATAAAAGTGGTAAATGTTTTCTCTGTATGTATTTTTGTCTTGCTTATATGCGTTCTTAACACACTAGTTCTTAGTAGACAAAACGCATGCTATATGATGATTAAGGAAACAGAGGGTGCATGGAGCGTAACTTGAACAATGTGTAACACTCGACTAACACGCTAATGTTAATATTATTACCATGCATAGTATACTACGCTATCTTTAAATAGCGAACTACCGGTATGATTATCATTAAAAATCTTGAACGCCACAAAACGGTCTAAAACCTTTAAACGAAATTCATTCTCATGTCATATTTTTATGTTACCAAAGTTGACGAATATTAACATCTTTTACTGATTTTATAGGTACTCTTGCTGGATAGTGTGTAGTAACATCGTAGCCTCTATTTCTACTGCCATGCATTAATCGAATTGCTCCGCAAGAAAAGTGGTGTAGCTAGTAAAATTATTACTAATTTCCACCACGCGAATTTTTCTCTTTTCATCGCGTTGAATGAAATATTTGCTTGTATATTCGTACGTTACAATTTCGTCTGTTACTTGTACTCAATATTGTATTAAAAAAAAACAACCCATTCTCGGTAACTTTAGTGTATAAGAAAAAAATATATAGTTTATGGTACAGTAATGTTTACACCCTTTAACTCTACTTAACCAACACGTCCAAAATGACACAATTGATTTAATAACTCTAATAACAACAATAACACAATAGGAAATCGCGCAGTTGACCGTGACCACAAAATTTGTGTTGAATGCGACCAGCAATCGTTTTATTCCTTTTCTCATTATTTCCACAACACAGTTGCATAATGATAGGCTCTACTGAGGCTATTAAATAATTGGATTATTTGTTCAATCATTTCAATGTTAACTATTAAAAAAAAATTAGTAATGTTTTATTAATAATGGGTATTCCGGGTGACCGTCTCTATTATCGTCGCATTTTTATGGATAGAAAGTATCAATTAGGTAGTATTAAAGAAACATTAAGTTCCTTTCATTTCTTTATTCACCTGAAGTTTACACATATCAAAAAACAATGCAATTCTTACAATAAAATTAAACAATCAAGTTATTTTTATCTAAAGCTACATATATTTTAAGAATGTAAGAAAAACAGAGGTACATTAAATTTGAATTGTTGTAAGGTTCAGAGTCATTGAACCTTGAAAATAACATAATAATAAACAATTTTTTATTGCAACTACTTTAATCTTTTTAAAATTTAAATTATTAAAAAAAAATCAAATAAATCAAATATTGCTATTCACATTATTTTATGTAAGTATAATTCTCAACAAATTAATTATGACTACGTAGCTTTATTATTATTTCGGTTAAAAAAATTTATTAGTATGTACTCAAATCAAGCGATAAGTAAAGAATCATTTTGATACAGTTTCTCTTTTAGTCGGTTTATAGTATAATCAAGCTAAAAACAAAGATATTTGAATCAAAGCGAAATTACGGAAAGATTTAAAGAATGAAACATTCAAAATATAGGGTTTAAGTAATTCGTATTGATTTTATAAAATAGTAATAGATATAATAATCCCACTGATACACCAACAAATGAACCGATTTCGATTACTATTGCATTTTTTTTTAAATCAATGAGATTTTTTTGTGCAAAGATAATGACTGTCCATTTAATCATTATTATAAAAACCTACCATATTTTACAATAAAAACAACTGCATAAAAAAGTCGAAATACACATTACTACGGGGTCACGGTTAATGAAACGTCTCGAAATTTTCTTTTTGTAGTATTTAACATTGTTTTAATGAATGATGAGTCATTATATAAAGTTTTATTCTTCATTCCGAAAATTTGTGTTATGTGCGTAATTAATAATATAAACACTACAAAATAAAACGCATTTACACAACGCTTTACGCTACGGTGCTTTTATTACTTTCCATTAATTTAGCTTCAGCTTTTGTTTTTGTTTTATCAATGTTATATCAACGTTTTACCTCTGTGGAAGTAAATGAGGATTGACCCTGGGTAAAAAAAAAGGTTAACTACCAAAATGATGGAAAATAAACAAAAGTGGGAGGAAAATACACGATGCGCCAACCTCAATTAGAGTCCCTTAGACTGAAAAGATAAAAGAAATGATAACTTAAGAAATTATCAGTTGGTCTCTCACGAGAGATTTTGTAAAAGAGGTCGAATGCGCTCAAAGAACTATGTAAAGGGCTATGTTCGGTGTTTTTTACCTGATTTGTTATCTAGAATCAGAATCGAGGTGATCCGTGACAGCGTTGATAAAACAAACGCTGCTGGCATAACCCAGAAGATTAATATGCTAAAGTGACAACGGGCGAACCATATAATACGTAAATTCGACAGCCGATAGAGTTTGAATCGTAAAGACCACGGACTATTTATTACACCTGCAAGGTGCACCATCAACCTAGCTTAAAACACGGGAAATGGTTGCGTGCACGTGTCATCTTACCGTTTGCACCGGTAATTGATTGAGGAGACCTATATTCAACAATGAATATATCAAAGGACGGAAAATATTATGACAGTAAAAATATTACTACTAATTCTATGAAACAAGATCGCATCTCTCGCTTTTCTAACTGAGAATTACAGTGAAATTAAAGTGTAGTTATTATTAAATATCATATTAAATGAAGTTTGATCTACGTGTCTAATGTCTAAAAATTACAAACTTCGTTTGATCAAATCTATAAGTGTTAATAGTTGCAAATGGACATAATTTGACAAAGATAATAAACAAAATGTGAGTACATGAACACTTATTTGCCAGTGTTTTATCACAAAAGGGTTGAAATATTTTTTGTTAAGTTTCAACTGTCACTCATTACTGCGTTAACTGATACTTCGTAAACACTCACCGAGGGCCTAATTACATATCGGCGCCAACAATTTCATCGGAAATGGAACATGAAAAAATACGACACGGTTGCCGAGCTTTGCCTTGTCATTAGAAACGAATATGGTTAATGTACCGCTACTAGAGTTCTATTTTTTTTAATAATTAAATGAAACGCACGACAGCGGATTTCACATCAGAAATCATGTGATCTCCGTTAAAATATATTTTAATATAGTCTAAATTTTAATTTAACTGAAAAAGCTACACTTTAACTTTTCTGTCATATTCTTATCGACTTTTCCTTAGTATTATTAAAATTACAACTGGTATCTTATTATTATTCATAGATTTACCAGTTAGGTCAATTTAATATTGTTATGGTTTAGTGTAAATGTATTTTACAGCATTAATCCTTCGTTTTGATCAATGAAACATTGGCGACTGCAGAAACCGGGGCAATGTTTGGACAATTAATATTTTATAAAGTCCGCGTATACCAAAACATTTAGAGTATGTTTTAATAGACCTGAACTATTTGAAGTATGTTAAGGTAAAAAACATTTTCAGGATGTTATAATCAAAGCAAGTTAGTTATAAAGACGTTATAATTGTATCAACGTGTACTACACAAATGGTAGCTTTTAAGAGACTGTTGCTTAATACCGGATTTACGGTTCACGTTATTTTGATAACGTAAAAGACTTTTCCTTTTTTATTGTTTATGACCGATTAACGTTTCATTTTCTTAAAATTAAAAGGTATGAATTTGTTAATGAACCAAATCACTACAAATTCGTAAAGAAAATCTTTAAAAACGATCGCAAATTTAGATCAGTTAATTTATAATATTCACATACGTTTTGACCATCAGTATGGTGAATTTCATGGCATATGCAATGTCTAGTCCTTGATTCCAATGAATCTGAAGTAAAAAAGTAGAAGTAAATATAACCTATGAAATATTTCTTTCACACTATTAAACTTGATATTTCGTATCTTGCAAATAAGATATAGATATATACTTATATATACATAGCACTACCTAATTAAAGTTTATTATTGCTTGAAATGTATTGTATTTGTGACTGTCTATATTAATATAAATCTTTATCTATACTCCTGAAGGCTTTTCTGGTACAGTGAAGTAGCAATATTTATTGTAGAACACTTATTTTAGTAATTAGCAATGAAATAGTCAAATATCAATAAACACAATTCCTTAGTGAGTATTGAATAATAAATATTGCATATGCAATATTATTTATAAGTGTTCGCTTTCATCGTTGTACGCTGTTCAATTATCCTTTGGTTTGAGAATAATTTAAATGAATTGTTTTTCAAGAGAACAAAGACTTTAATCAAAGCCCTGTAAGGTATAGAATAATTGGAAATAAAGGAAAGGACAACTTTTTTAATAGCCAATATAAATTACATCTTGTAAGTATGTGTCGTAATACATGTATACATCCGTATCAATATAATATTTACAAAGCGTCATACATATTAAATCATGGTCATAATTAAAGTAAAACGAGAGTATGGAGCATAAAAATTAGAAGAAATTAATTTTAAAAATTACAAAAATCTAAGAGGACTACGGTAACAGTCGAATGTAACAAAGAAAATTCTGAATAATTAGAACAATCAGTTCGTATCGAACAATCGTGAAATTGCCTGTAATGTAACAATTTGTAAACAGACTGGTATGTTTATGACCGCTCTTCGGACCTATTGTAGTGAGTTTCATGCTTTCGATTATATAATTGCATGTTCTATAAAACCGACCAAACAAATGATTTGGTTACTTGTTTTTGAGGATTTTTCGATATATTACGTACTATTTAGCATTCTTGACTTCTTTCATGGATTAATAATAATGATAAATTACTTAAACATTTTTTTTAACAATATTTTCTTTTAAAGAAGTTGCATATAATATAATGTTAATGTCTTACAAATTATATGTATGAATAGATATTAAATACTTCTAGGGATTTTTTTATAAAAATGTTATTAACTGTGAACAAATCCATAATATTATTTTAATTATTTACCTAATTATTTCTGGACTTAATCATTAATCCGGAAAAACATTTGTATAGAAGTAGTTGTAAATTATCGTACATTAGGAAGTCGTAAGGTATGAGAAAATATTACATTTTTCTATAAAGGAATAACAAAACTCTTTAAAAAAACTGTTAATGCTAATTAACTCATTATAACTAAAGTTAAATATACACATACTCTAAAACGAAAACATATTTTGCATATATATGCGAAAGAGATGTTTTCGTTTTAAAATCATGATATAGTTTAAGGTTCAGTAATGCATTTACTTTTAATTTTTTCTTCAAAATATTGTATATTTGCCAAAATCGATAATATGGATCATGAAAAACTATTGTATTATGAATTAATAAATAACCTATTTAAATTTTAAAAAGAGGCTTATAGATTCATTAAAAATTACATTACATTAGGCGATTTGAAGTAAAAATCCACTGTTTTTGTATTATTATTATACTAGTTCTATTAAAAATGTTCTTATTATTATTTATGTAATTTCTAAATATTCAACTAATAAAAAATTATGAAGTGAAATTGTTTTATTATGCCTAAACTCGATTCTTAGCTTTGCAGTTGGAATTCTTATGAAAATTCATATAACATGTTTCTAAAGATTCCTTCAAATTGTAGAAAAAGCAATGACAATAAACCATCAAGTAGAAAAACATACAAACCTGCGTAAAGGTGAACACCGGTATTATTATTGAGGATTTTCAAACAAAATGTCAACTTTAAATTTAAAATTTCAAAATTAAAAAACATACGTTTTTAGTTGAAAACTAATAGCTTACGGAACACTTTCACTATTATGTCTTGTTAATTTTTAGTTATATATTAAAAAGTTTTGTATAAAGAATCGTGAATAAATACGCGATTCAAAGGAGCAAACGCGCGTAACCCGTACAACCTCGCATTTATTACTGAGGCCGCCAACGCGAGTTTGAGAATCCGTTCTAACTTGAACCACAATATTCAATGTACGAGATCCGCGTGACGTAGAACACAGTCCTACAGGACACCAATTCAACAGTTTCTAACAAATGATTACCAACCGGGTACTACTAAAATTATTTATCAAATAACAGTCTTCTGATTTTTTCCCGCCTTTAAAATATTTATGTTATAATTGTAGAAAAGCTGTTTTACTGCTTTCAGTGTAGTAACAAAAATTTGCAGTAAAAAGAGCAAAAATAATACATTCTTCGAGAGTACAATATCTTTATTTATTTTTTTTGCTATTTCGATTGTTATTACTTTTTTAAGTTAAAGTGATATATAGTTTATGAACTTCATTGTTACATTTTGTTCTTAATTTTTTATTTGTTGAATTCGCCTACTACTATATCTTCCTAAGCCTCAGGTTGATTGATAGAGAATGGCTGTAATGCCATTAAGTCCACCTCTTGCTGTGTTAAGGTACATTAAAACATAAACATATAAATAATCAATGTAGCATATTACAAAAATATGAAATATTTTAAT
Organism: Pharmacophagus antenor; assembly: GCA_018245475.1. Lineage (NCBI taxonomy): Eukaryota > Metazoa > Arthropoda > Insecta > Lepidoptera > Papilionidae > Pharmacophagus > Pharmacophagus antenor. The sequence continues at coordinate 10,792 of DWQX01000638.1, forward strand.
AAAATATGAACTATTTATAGGCGACTTTTTCTTACTCAAGAATTATGTTTATGAACCCTTTATTGTTATGTTAATTATGAAATAAAAGCATTTTGTAAGAAATTAAATGCATGTTTTTTCTCCAAGTAATGCACCGAATTACATCACCCACCACTTCACGTGTCAAAATAAAAATATCTTCGGTCGCTAAAAGTAATCCTAAAATTGCAAGACAAAAGTTAAATAAAAGTTGTCTACGGTCATCACTGTACATTCAAGATCGCATACACGAACATACAAAAGTTTTTGGATGAAAACAATTAAAACTGATTTGTAGACAAATGGCACAACACAACCACATGTGGCAACATTATGTATGTTGGAGTTATGATAAATATCAAGTTCAAATTGAAAGTCTATCATACTCTGCTTGTGTTTTGGTGCTATTTTATTTTCTTAAATTAAATGTTCTATAACTATATTACTTATAATTAAAATAAAGCATTATATACTTTTTGTTATTACAATATAAATAGGCAGCATAAGCCTGCAAGGTTTATTTTTTGTATATAGCGTAAACATTCTTATGATTTATCACACACTATAACACACTTGAATTTTACTTCTTTGTAGAACTAACCAAAATTGTCTAATATAGTAAATTCTACTTCAATAAGAATAACATAGCAGCTTGTTACGAGTGATGAATGTTCAATAGTGTTTCATAACTCCATTAAACTACAGGTTTTTACTCTTTTTTGTAAAACAATACACAAACACTTTGGTGTTTGATCTCTTTTATGCTGGTGTTCTAGTTCCTAATTTGAAAAGTATTAGCCATCATTTTAAGAAAAAAAATAATTGGATGTTATTCTTAGGTTTCTCTTCGATTGTCTTCTAAATTTGTTTCGGTTATTTTAGAAAAAAGTTTTACTTTTTCAATTGTAATTGTTTCATTTACCATCTGGCGTTAATTATGCCACCAGTACGAAGGCACATGGATACAATTACAACAACAAGAGTCATAATATGATTCAAGAAGAACCTTCTCAGCGTTAAGTAGGTTTGCAGTTGGGTTTTTCTCGAAGAGCTGTCCAAAATGTATGAAATCGTTTCCAACAGACCGGCAGTGTTGGCAGAAGACCAAGTTCAGGTAGAGTTTGTGTAACAATGGCACACGAGGATCGGTACGTCCAACTAAGTGCTCGTCGTGATCGTACAGTAACGGCCGGTAAGTTACAACACCAACTACGCCTGACAATAGGTACCCGTGTCAGTGATCAAACTATGCGTAATCGATTGCACGAAGACCAACAAATGGCAAGACGATGAGTTCTTCCTCTGACCAGGGTTCAACGTACAAACCGTTTTAGATTCTCCTGTCAGTATTTGAACTGGGGTATTAATCAGTGGGGCAAGGTGCTTTTTACAGACGAGTACAAAGTTATTTTTTTTAATGATGATCGGCATGTTAGGGTGTGGAGCCGACGCGGCGAGCAGTTTTTGCAGTCCTGCATCCACAAAGATGACGGTTTCGGTGATCTCAACGTAATCAGATCAGATCACCGAAACAGTCAACGGTTTGGGGTGGGATTAGTTAACGCGGTAAAACCGAGCTTACCATTTTAAATACGCGTACCGTAACTGCAGAACGTTACATCGAGGACGTCATCAGGCCTCATTTGACCCCATTTGCACAGCGAGTGGGGCCCGAATTCATCCTGATGCAAGACGATGCCCGTCCACACACAGCTCGATCGACCCAAACTGTCCCAGAAGTCTCATATTGAGGTATTATCATGGCCAGCTAACAATCCGGATTTAAATCCAAACGAGCAATTGTGGGATCAATTGAAACGAAAAGTTGCAGAGAATGAGCAAGGGGTCTACAACCAACAGCAGCTGATTGACGATTTAAAACGTGCCTAGGAGAAGATTCCAGGTGAAAATGTGAGGAATTTGATCAAGAGTATACATACAAGGCTTCAGGAGTGTATTGCTAGAGTAGGAAAGCATACTCGTTAGTAAAAAGAAGAAACAAAATTGACAGTATTTTGTGTTTTTCCGGTGATTTCTTTTTTTTCATGTTTTTCATTCAAAATGGACAATTTCATTATGAACTTAAAAAAACAATTTATAATTATTATTTTAAACAATTGTTAGCCTATATTATAATCAATAACATTATTTTGTAACTACATAAGCAAAACAATATAATGTCCTTATTGTTTACTTTATGACTTAGTGGCCCTTATTTTGTTTTGAGTAGTGTATATATATATATATATATTAACCGGGATGAAAAATTAAATATATTTTAATGCATTTTTATTTATTATTGCGTATAAATCTCAACACGTGTAAACATGAAGACACAAGTTAAGAAAATTAGTATTTTTTTATAAAAATGTGAAACAGAAAACTTGATTACAATGGTTTGTCTGACGTCCTTGCGTACTTACATATTTAACGTTTGTTACAGCGAGATCCCGGTTTTGATTCCAAGGCTATATGAGAAGAGGAATCTAGATGGTAGTAGGGATTTTTCGAACCTATCTGGCCAACCATTGCCGCCAATGTCAACTTGCTGGCATAACGGAATTACTGTATTCCGGCATTCGTATACGTGAAAACCAAAAGCATTCTAGATAAGTACGTTTTACAATCTACGCCTTCATTATAACTTTACATCATTTGAAATTGAATCCAAGTGAAGCAGTATAATTTTGGAACTTTAGTCTGTGCCCAAAAAAAAAAGACGAATAAGAAAAAAAATAGTATTCAAAGTATCACGTCACCTCAATATCACCTGATGTTAAGTGATAATAAGGCGGTAGGATAAAGTGTGTTCACCCATAATACTTATGTCTCTCACATGTATGATTTCCGTCATCGTGTAATGGTCATTTGTTAAAATAAAAACACAATATACTTAATCCTTTAAGAATACTTCATTTTTCTGGGAAAAAAATAAGCTAAATAGAATCGGAACAGTCCTTTTTAATATTTTACTACTTTTGAGGTGATTAGTATGAGGAAAATATTTTTACTCCCTATCTCGCACGAAACTTTACTGTTCCAAGGTAAAAAGTATCCTAAATATTATTACATAAAATAAGTAACCAACTTGCTACTTTTCATGAAAATTCATTAAGTAGTTTTTTCGAGATTGACGGACATATAAAAAATCCAAAATGAGTATTAGTAGTCTATGTATATCCCCAAAAAAGTGTATTTCATTTTAAATTTTCTTTACACAAATTGCACAAATTTATCCTGGAGTTATTTTTTTTATCGGTTATACGCTAAGACTTGACCTCAACTTCACCTGATGTAAGATACAATGAGGCGGTAGCATGAAGTGTGTTCGCCCAGACTACTGCTGGCTCTCACATGTATGACTGCCGTAACAATGGTATTATGGCGGCAGGTTGACATGAACGGTGGTAGATAGCCAAGCGAGTTTGAAAAACCCTACCACCATCCAGACTTCACTACTCTTGTGGCCCGGGAATCGAACCCGGCCTCCGTGTTACAAGGCAAGCGGCTAAACCACTGCATCACGGAGGCAGTCGGTTATGCTTTTACATCTAAACCAATGTACCAAGTTTATTTACTTTGGTATAAATATAAAAATAAAAAACGTTTGCCTTAAGGACTAGTCGACATTTTATTGAAGCCGGTGGTAATAAGCTAAACGTATAACCTAACCTACCCATATTATATCTCTTATAACACTGTTTTGGTATATTATCCGTAAGGAACAAATTTTAAAAAACGAGTCAATATGTAATCATGTATGTTTGTTAGGTCTGACTGTTACCGCGATACTAAACAACTACTGGTCAGATTTTTATGATATTTAATATGATAATAGCGTATTACCCCAGTTAATATTAATGAAACTTTTAATGCTACAAAATATTTAAATCCTGCGATACAAAAGATTCATCAATTCATTAATTAAGAAGTCTGATCCATTTGGAATAAGAGTATTTCATGTAAAAATCTGGTTTCTATTTATTTATAAATATCTATTTGGACATATGAGAATTAAATTCATGCATGTTTGGGTAATTTTTTATTTGCAAAAACGCTATTATTTTTGTTAATTACAAACATAAGTATGTTTATAACAAAAAATATTTATTTACAATAATTATTCGTATTCTATTTACCCGCTAGTTAAGCACAGAACAGCTTGTTAAATAATAATTCAGTTAAAGCAGATTACTTTCCCCGTAAAATAATATCAATTTGCTTTCGATAAGATATACATTCAATAAATATTCCTTTAAAAAAAAACATCTCTAGGAGTAAATAGAAAACATTGATTTGGGCTTGATCGTAATTAATGTTAAAAATTTTTGTTAATTTTTTTCTGTGAATTTGTTTAAAACCATATAAAAAAGGTAATTATAAATGTTAGAACAATAAAAGTTCTCACTCTTTTACCTGTTAAGCAAGGACGTTCAGGGAAATGCTTTCCCTGAACGTCCTTTGCTCAAACTCAAAGTAATCTATGAAATCTTTATGTATTTGTATTTCACAATTTTGTAGTTTAGGTTTTTATTTTTAAAAACTTATTTAATTACATTTATGAGGATTCCGGATAATGTTAAACACAAATAAATATTGCTTATTATAGTACATTGGTTAGGTATTCTCGTTAAAAATGTATATATTTTAAAATAAATGGCTGTCAAGTTCTATAAACGTTTTAGTAATCCTTTCATTTTATTTGTAATTTGTGCTATTCTACATAGACAAAACGCAAAGTAAAGAAAATTAATCCAGTATGTTGTCACCTCTGTTATAATCGTTTTCATACTTTTAACTAATAAATATTATTCATTACACAAATATATATTTATCCTACATATATAAAGATAACTTTAAAAGTTAGAGCACAATCATGAATAATGAATTTATTTATTAATTAAAAAATAAATAAGTAATATGAGTTAAACATTTGATTTAATCGTAATGTTGGCTATTGTGTATTCGTGACAAACTTTCGTTTGCTTCGTCCGTGGTGAATAAGTGTTTATGAACTGTGTTAAAAAGTAAAAATTACAATGTTTAAATAATTACTTTATAATTTGTAGTGTTTTTCCATAACATATCTTAAACATTTTGTAGTCCTAATATTTTTTTTTAATTTCAAATTCAATGAAAATTTATAGATCAAAAAATGTTATTGTGTGCTAAGTTTTATAATGGCGGCCCGTCGCGTCCCCCGCGCCTCCATTTCGTTGACAGTCAGATATGACAATGCCGAGACGTAGAAATGTAAAAGTTGTTATGTTTTTGTAAATAACCTAGTGTTGGACAAAATATTAAGATTAGTATAGGTTTAAATATGAATCCAGAACACCACAATATCAATACGGGAGGTGGCCAGCCTCCTGGTAATTCGGAGGTGGATAAAAATTTGATCTTATTTTTTTATTATTTATTCAAATAGCTTTAAATTTTGTATATTATAATTACAGTCTCAAAATCAAAGAGTAACGTCTGGTCAACAGCAGCAACAACAACAATCAACCAGTAATCTTACTCCAACAACGTCTGCTACTGACTTACGAGTTAATTCGGCGGCCGTTAACGTTGCTTTGTCCAGCGTCGCAAAGTATTGGGTGTTCACAAATCTGTTTCCCGGACCAATACCTCAAGTTTCTGTGTATGGACTACCTTCTAATACGAGGCTCGAAAACGGAAAACCTGTGCAGGTAATTATAGACATTACTCACAGACCATGTAAATAACTTTTTAAAGGTCACAATTTAAGTAAGCGTTTTTATTTATCTTACATTATAACCTATATATATTTTATCAATTTTCTTTTTAGGAGCTTGGACAAGGCCACACAGGTCTTCTCAATGGAGATCCAAATATAATACTTGGTCAGCATAGTGGACAGACACAATTGTCAGTGTCAGGCCCAAGCGGCCAACAAATACCTGTCACTCAAATCATTGCAACACAATTGCCATCTGGCCAGACACACGGTATATCATATTTTGTTATCAAATATATATACTGTATTTATAAAAAAACAAAACTTTCGATGTTATCTACCAGCTACTTTAGTTTTTTCTATATATTAGCCCTACTTTTCTATATATACAATTTAATAGAATGGCATCAATTTTTTAGCTTTTATGAACATTATTTTTTTAAACTTATTAGTATATATCGGTAATCATGATAGTAAAAAAATAGTTTTTATATGTTACATCTTATTTCCTCTATTTTTTAGAACCATTGGTGGGTCACAACCAGCAACAAGATCTTGCTACTCAGCAAAATTCTGGCAACGGAAGTCAAGTCTCTGGCACGGGCCAGTCTTCTCATCAGCAGGTACCCAATAATCGGGTCGAGTTTATACAACACCATAACAATGATATGGTAAATCATGTGGTAACCCATTCCATTTATTAGCAGGGATGCTAAAAATATGTTGTTGTGTAGACTATAGTTAATACATGTTTAATGAGGTCAGTATTAAGAGTGCATGTCAAAATGAGTAAACAAATGCAGCAGCCATATTAATAAATGTTTTTGTGAAGTTTTAATATTAGATATTTCTTTGTGATAGATAGGTTTTGCATAGCAGATATAAAAAAAGCATGTCTGGAAAATTTCTCCTTTGTGCATGATAGGGAAATAAAAGAAGGAAATTTAAAATGCAGCTAGTGTGTAAAAAGATATGTATTTGTCACTTATTGAAACCTTAATGGTGGTCAAATACAAATTTTTCATTTCTCAATAAAATTTTATTACACAGGGTCATCACTCTCAACAGCAACAGCATTCGCTTCAACAACAGCTAATGTCTGGCACTCGACCCGAGCATGCTAACCAACAGGTACAGTTTATGGCATTATGTATGAAAAAGTAATATGTACTTTTCACATGTAATTTTATATTTTTCTCCACTTCATGCAAATCATAATCAAAAGGTCAGTGAGGTAAGTTGGCTTAATAGTTAATATCATTAGTATTCAATTATGTAATCATTATACATTTTCAATTTTTTTCATATTTTTGTTTTGGACTGATATACAAAATAACATCTAATGTTAAAGTATTTTATCATATTCTAAAGGTTACTCTGTGTTGTTATAGATAAATATTTTAAATTTTATTCATTATATGCTTTATGACACAATCAATATTTTTTTTTTCTCTACGTTATATTAAATAATGAAGAGATTTTTAAACAATGTTGTTGTTTCACCATTTTTATTGAAATTTACCTCTTGTTACTAATACATCTGAAGAAAATAAACTTGATATTTCTTGTATGAAAAACATTTGCAGTTAAATGATGATTTATCATTTCACGAAAATCATTAAACTACAAATTTAAGTCCTCATAGCTATATTCAAATAAGAATAACTTCTAACAGATACAACTAACAGTGAGCGAAGATGGAATTGTCACAGTGGTTGAGCCAGGTGGAGGCAAACTTGTAGATAAGGAAGAACTACATGAAGCCATCAAGATGCCCTCTGATCACACTTTAACAGTTCATCAATTGCAGCAGATTGTTGGACATCATCAGGTATGTTTAAAAATACAGACACAGGAAAACAGGATCATCCCAAACATTGAAAATTTTGTTCTGTCTAAATTTCCGTGTGTGTATGTATATATATTTGTTTATTATGGTAAGTGTAGTGCATAAATCAGCACAAAATTGCAGTAAAGCAGTAATACAATTATCACATATTGATGATATGATACCACCTTACATTTTAATAACCTTGATTTAGTTGTTTATTATCATTGTATTAAAATGTAAAATATTTCTTAGAAAATCCCTTTGTAATGGTAGATATAAGACACCAAAACATTTTTTTTTTAATTATGTTGAATTTGCTGATTTCTCTATTTAGGTTTTAATGTACTTTTAAGAGCAGGAAAATCTTTTATTCTTTTGGGATAATGGATTCTTTTTTTAATATCTTAATATCATCTAGATTATAATCACTGACACCTATCAACAAATAAATAAATTGATAATACTTTACTCATAACATTGTCCAAAATAATTGGCAATGGTATATTTATTATTATGTGATTAAACAGATGATTAACAAAAGTATAAGACCATGTAAGCTTTCTCATAGTTTAAGCAAATGAGTAATGTTTGTTTTGAACAGGCAACAGGGGAGCCAGCCAATATACTTGTCACTCAAAATCCTGATGGGACCACATCCATTGAGACTAGTGCATCAGATCAACATATAGTAAAAGATGAAAAGAATGTAGCGAAAATAGAATCCGCCCAATTTGCTATACCGACTGACATTAAGGATATCAAGGGTATTGATTTAAAGGTAAGAAATATATGCATTATTCATAATGTTATACTATATGTAAAAGCTATATCTTTTATGATACTATAGTAAAGTAGTTACAAAACTGCATGTTACCTAGTTTTATTCATCAATCATGTTTTGATAATAGTTACAAATATGTGTTAATTTCAATTATATTAATAAATTTGATAAATTTACTTTTATCCAAATTTTTTGATGTGATGTTATCACCTTATGCTATCCTTAATATTCGAAAAATGTGTTGAAAATTGGTTTAAAAGAAAACTCTTATAACTATAGTAAGTGTGAGTAAATATTTTTTAGATCTGATCTGGCTTGCAAAAGTGTACATGTTCCTACAATAAATTGTATTTCAGAGTGTTGGAACAATGGGTATGGAAGGTGCTGTAGTTAAAATATCAGCAGGCGCGTCAGAGCATGACCTCCATGCAATGTACAAAGTTAATGTTGAAGACCTTTCACAGCTGCTGGCTTACCATGAAGTGTTTGGTAAATTGAATCCTGAGGGTCAACAGCAGGCCAAGGTAAATTAAATTTAATTAAATTAGTTTTCTATTTTAATAATCAATGTTTAGTTTTCATTTTTTTTATATAATATATAAAAAATATTGTTGGTAACAAAATAATATATTTGTTATGTTACTTTTGGCCATATATACAAATAATAAAACAACATTATAAAAGGAAATTCTATTGACATTTCAGAGTTTCATGACATAATATAAAATTTTGTTTGAAGGAAATTTATTGGTGAACCCATTATGCAGTCACAATATCCTTGCATAAGTAATGTTTTATATTTTACTAGCATTCACCAGCCCGCTTTTCTGGGATTAGTCATTTGTTTCATGTTTTAATTAATCTTCATCCAGTATGTGAATTAATTTTCGAGACCAACAACTCAAAAAAAAGTTTCATTCGTTTTAGAAACCCTCATTCCTCACCCCCTCCCATAAGTGTGAAATGTAAAAAGCCCTTTCTTAGTGGATACCACAGGTCACAATAAATACAACCATGTCTATAGCAGTAGCAGTTGAGGTTGGGTATTGATAAATGGGTCAGTCGGTCAGTGAAGCAATAAAATTACTTTCAGGTTATAAATGATGTGGAAGTTGAACCCGGAACGAGTGCCCCCATAACAGAAACTGATTCATCTCCTGGTCATCATTCCTGTGACATTTGTGGAAAGATATTTCAATTCCGTTACCAACTAATTGTACACAGGTATATACTTATTGTACGAGCAATACTATAAATGTACATTATTATGTATGTAATCAATATATTATAGTTTTTAATTCATATGGACCTGAAAACTTAAACTATTAGAATTTGACAATAAGTAGCATGATTCCTACATTTTAAGAGGTTTAGTATGGTCTTTATGAAAATTTGCATTTCATAAAACTAGTCACAATATATTTTTTATTCAGACGATACCACGGTGAAAGTAAACCATATACTTGTCAAGTATGTGGCACGGCATTTGCAAACGCTGTGGAGCTGTCTAGACATGGAAAATGTCATTTAGGTAAGTTTATTTTATTTGCATAGAAAATACATGTTGCACAAAAATTTAGGGATGTATTGTAACAAAATTACGATTTTTCCTATAATGATGGTGTTAAATATTTGAAAATGAATCCAGATCAGAATTAGGAACCACCAATGTTTTAAGACAAACAATTAGTGGTTTTGTTTTTAATGTAACATCTGCACAATTTTGTTGAATGATACCATTGGAAAAGCGGTTTTAGAATCTTATATGGAAAAAAAATTGTGAAATAGCAATTTCCTCTTTACTTGCTTTGATAAAAACTCGACGCTCGAATGATTTTTAATATTACTTAATAAAAAAAATCTTTTGTAGCTGGTGATCCTGGAGAAAGACAGGCTAAAAGATTGACACAAGACAAACCCTATGCATGTACTACTTGCCACAAAACATTTTCCCGTAAAGAGCATTTGGACAACCATGTTCGGAGTCACACAGGAGAAACTCCTTATAGGTAATTTATTTTTTGCTGTTTCAATGTTATCATAATTATTATCTGTAGTTTTGCACTCAATTTAGAAGCAGGTTTTGAAGTAAACCATACATAGTAAGAAGAGAAAGACATAATAAATATTGATATATTATATATTTATCATAGTACATTTTAATCTTTGCCTTCAGACCATTCAGTTTTGGACAAAAAAAAAGCGAAATCGAACCATTCTGTAAAAAGTTATGTCGCACGTAGCACGCGCAAAAAAAAAATATATCAAATAATTGAAATTTTATTTATTGACTACAAGCATTAACAAAAACATTTGCAAAACCTGCGTCCGTGGCGCAGTGGTTTACCCGCTTGCCTTGTCACGTGGAGGTCCCGGGTTCGATTCTTGAGCCACAGGAGTAAAATAGTCTGGATGGTGATAAGGTTTTCCGAACTCGCTTGGCTATCTGCCACCGTCAATATCAACCTGCCGCCATAATACCCTTGTTCCGGCCGATAACCGATAAAAAGTTAATTCCAGGATAAATCTAAACATAAAAAAACTCAGTCTAATTTGTGTATAGAAAGTTTAAAATAAAATACACTTTTTTGGGCATATACATAGACTACTTAAACTCATTTTGGATTTTTTATTTGTCCGTCAATCGCGAAAAAACTACTTAACGAATTTTAATGAAAATTAACAAGTTGGTAACCTATTTTATGTAATAATATTTAGGATACTTTTTACTTTGGAACAAGGTTTCGTATGGTATAGGGAGTAAAAATATTTTCCTCATATTAAATGACCTCAAAAGTAGTAAAATATTAAAAAATACTTGTTATTCTATTCGGCTTATTTTTTCCTAGTAAGTATTTTTAAAGGATTAAATATATTATGTTTTTATTTTAACAAATGACCACTAGATGATGTTACAGCTAAACTTTCCATTAAAATTTTAGAAACTTAATACAATTAAAAATTCTGAGAACCTAGGAATGGTTCACTACTTAAATTAAGTTCAGTAAAATGGTAACCTGTCCTGATCAGATAGTGATATATAAGATAGTTTAATTAAATAGAGAACTTGTTATTACTCAATAAAACCTTACTCTTATATTCTTAGGTGTCAATTCTGTGCAAAAACATTCACCCGTAAAGAGCATATGGTGAACCATGTCAGAAAGCACACCGGTGAGACTCCGCATCGCTGTGACATCTGCAAAAAGAGCTTTACAAGAAAAGAACATTTTATGAACCACGTCATGTGGCACACAGGTATGACTACCATTTGTACATTATACTTAAATGTTTGTTGTGATGACAATACCTCTTTCCATATTACCTTAATAGGATTAATTTACTTACACTATTTAGTAATAATATAAGTAGCTAGTTTATTTCAATAAATATATTTTTTTAACATTATTTATGTCATTATTCATCATAACTGCATTAATTTTTAGTTATTGTTCTTTTAATAAACATTATAAACCACAAGGTATTTTTTTATTTTAAAATACGCTATTGCACTCTTATAGTTAATATGGAACTTCCAAGCCTGCACCTTAGCTATCGTTCAAGTGGTGCAGAAAGTAGAATTGAATGATTCAACTATTTACCTAACAAATAATATACTCATTGTAGATAAAAATGCTAGCTGTAAATTTAATATAACATTAACAGTAAATACTTAATAATTATTTTTGGGGTTTTAAACACGATAGATAACGAAAGATTCAAAATAACATAGTTGCATCATTGAATTTTAACAATTTATTTTCTGCCCCACCCAAATAGGTGAAACGCCGCATCATTGTCAAATTTGTGGCAAGAAGTATACTAGGAAGGAGCATTTAGTGAACCATATGAGATCTCATACAAATGATACACCATTCCGATGCGAATTGTGCGGCAAGTCGTTTACAAGAAAGGAACACTACACCAATCACATACTGTGGCATACGGGTCAGTATAGCTTTGATATTGCACAGCCAATAGATTATCTCACATGCAGTGCCATTTACAGTTGCCGTAACATATAATGTTCATTATATAGGCTGTACAGTGTATGCATTTGGTGTCAGGCTTGGTTTTCCATATTCTAAATACACACGCAACTTAACATATTTATTTGCATGCATGATTTTATCAAACTTTAACTATTATTGTTTAATTTGCTTTCCTAATTTCATTGTTATGTATTTAATAATTCTAATAATAAAAGAGAAAACTGCATAATTTTAAACACGTTGCTGCAAATGACGGCAACCAACCTTCCGAATTTTTGCAAAATGTACATTATAGCCGTTGAGTGTTATTGAAAAAACTGACCAAATGTGATTTTTTTACTTTAAAATTTACACACCATTCTGACAGTCGTAAACAATTTAATAGAAAATTAGAAATATTTTCAAACACAATCAGCACAATCGTCAAATTAAAATTGTAGCAATATATTAATCTTTAAAAATTAGAATTCAATGTTACTTATGTTTAATACAAATGCAAAGTCTCATTTAGAAAAAAATGTGATTAATAAGAATGTAATTTTTGTATAAAAAAAAAGAGTTACCAAAATTTTATCTCTGTTAAAGACAAACTGCTAGAGTCGAAGTTATTCTAATAAAAGTCCATTGCAAAACTTTTCTTAACAAACATTGTTTTTTTGGAAAAAAAAACTGAAGTCTAGCTGCTGAGTCCAGTCTTAGGCATATATCACATCAGCATTATTTTTAAGCGTATAATAATTATACAAAATAGTTGTTGCATAAAAATAATATAGAATTCAATTTAAAACAAAATTCAGTTTATTTAAATGTCTTAGCAACAAATCAGGCAGTGATGGTTTATGGCATGTAATAGTAACAAAATATTCATGAAAATTCTTTGATTCCGTTTAGCGTACAGTATATCTAATAAAAAATAAAATAATTTACACCTCTATATCTAACCTAATGTCGTAACATGCCGTTGTCGTAATTTTTTTTTTAATCAATTGTCCATCACAAATCACAGGCGAGACGCCGCACCGCTGCGACTTCTGTTCGAAGACATTCACTCGCAAGGAGCACCTGCTGAACCACGTCCGACAGCATACTGGGGAGTCGCCGCACCGCTGCAGCTTCTGCTCGAAGTCGTTCACCCGTCGCGAGCACCTCGTCAATCATGTGCGTCAGCACACTGGCGAAACGCCCTTCCAGTGCGGCTACTGCCCTAAAGCATTCACAAGGAAAGACCACTTAGGTAATGTATCTTTTTAAATGCTCCTACGGTTGTTACTGTTTCGGTTTTAAGGGCAATGTGGTTTATATCTTTATCTGAACACTGGCCTTTAGCTAATCATCACGTAAGGGTCCTGCAGGACTCGTCTATTACTTAATTAAAATTGAATGTTTAGTGTATATCGACTGACATCGTGAAAATTAATGGTATAGAATTTTATGCATTGCAGTACCATATAGTGATAGGCCATAAAGTGCTGAATGAAAAAAATATATTGAAAAATTATTGATACCAATTGTTTGATGATTTTCACAGATTAAAAATTCTTTAACAAATTTTGCTATTAATTTTGTGATATAAGATATATATTGATTAATGATGAAATAAATAATTGATTTCCTATATTTTTTTACCAAGTATTGAAAACATCACATACATAGCAACAACTTCATTTTGTTTACATATATTTAAGATGCTATCTATGAACTATTTAAGAAAAAATACTATAGAAATTTCCATAACCTGCTAGGTATCCGAACTTCTACTAGTCTACTAGTCTACTTCTTGAAGGAAAGACGCAAATATTGGCGCATACAAATATTATAATTATATAGATTATTTAAAATTTCAGTTAATCACGTTCGCCAGCATACTGGCGAGTCGCCTCACAAATGTTCGTTTTGCACGAAATCTTTTACGCGCAAGGAGCATTTGACTAACCACGTGCGTCAACACACAGGAGAATCGCCGCACCGCTGCACTTATTGCGCCAAGTCATTCACAAGGAAAGAGCATCTTACTAACCATATCAGGTGATTATATGTATATACATATATATATATAACAACTTCACGTACATTGTGATTGCAGGTTATAGTTGAACAGTTTATTAGATATTTATTCTATACAGTAATGTTTGATCAGTAGTTGTTATTCATGTTATTAACCAAGCACGTGGACAGGGTAGATTTGTTTAAATAAGATAAAAAAAAATCCTCTATTACTCTTGAACAGTTAAGAATTGCCATAAAATATTAATTAATAACATGTAGGAGCGAGTTGTAAAAGAAAATCGTGCATTATATATATTATTCGATTAAAAGCACGATTTTGATTTATAAATTATAAAAATGTCACACTTCACAAACCTAAAATAATGTTACTCTTCCAAGAACACCAACTAAACAGTTAAATATTATTAAGAAAGTAAAATTTGTTCTTTTAATTTCTTTAATATGATTCATTAACTATTTATTTTAATATATTTTAATACATCCTTGACAATATTGGAAAACCACATGATTAAGTCACTACAACAATTATTTAAAAACTATAGTTAGGATACTCTTGTAATGTTAGAAAATACTATGTGGTTTTCATTCCTCATTCATTATGCTCAGAAAATGAAATATTAAAATTTACAATGTGTCCACATGCTTTGTAGATAGTTATAACATAGTGCTAACTGTTGTTTCTTTAAATGAAATGTTAGTGTCGAACTGTCTTATGTTATAACAATATAAAATAATATTTATTTTAAGTCTTCAATATTGTAAATTGACAATGCTGTGCTACATGCTCTATGGCCAACTGTACCTTTCCTACTTATTACTGTAGTCTAAATCCAATCAATAGTGCATGTTCCTTAAGTAGTTTGCATGTTTGTAGCACGTTATCATATGATAGAATGTTACCATATGATAAAACCACATTATATTGTATCAAATTTTGATTTATGATTTGAAAACGCCTTCAAGCTGTCAATATTTGTGCCTAAACATGTAAGTTTAAAACGACATTTGTGTGAAGTTCTCCCTTTGAATGCAAAACTGCGGTAGCACAGCATTGTGCATTCCGATTTGAGCTCTGTTGTGGAGTACAACCTTTGCTTACAGCAAGCAGATTAATATGCTAATAGATAAGCTTGGCGAAAGTAATAATGAAGATTGCAGAGATTACTTTCTGATGAAGTTCCTAATAATGTTTAAACATGTAGGTAATTTGATAATTAAACATAGTTAATTACGATTGCACACAATTTTACATTAATATAATTTACTTCACTAAATATCGAACAATGAAAAACTATCAAGTAAATACGGTATCTACATTATTAAACCACGCCGCGTTTAATGCCGCTCAATTCACCAACCTCTCCCTTTCCAATCCGCAGTTAAACAACAAACGATGTTATTTGATTGTAACAAGTTTCAAATCGGAATGTACTCTGTTGCGCAGACAGCACACGGGCGAAACTCCACACAAGTGCACGTACTGCCCGCGCGCCTTCTCGCGCAAGGAGCACCTCATCAACCACGTGCGACAGCACACCGGCGACACGCCGCACTCTTGCACCTATTGCAGCAAGAGATTTACGCGCAAGGAGCACCTCGTCAACCATATCCGGTTCGTATGTTCAGGGTCAATTCTGTGAAAGCAAACTTAACTTTTTGGAACAATAATATTGATAATAATTATTCTATCAAGAATATAAGATTGCCTATCCTTAGGAACTCCACGCGAACTTTTCCAAATAACGCTAAAATAAAACATCAGCCTTTCTATCTGAAAACTGGAACAGTACATGTTTTGGGTGAGCATTAAAGAATATTACAATTTGTTTAATGCTCACTTTTTAATAATCACTTTTCTCAATAATTTAGGTAGCATTACCATTATTACTGAAGAAAAATGTTTACATTACATCTTTTAACATTTTTATTTTACAAAAGCATGTCTTGTATAAAAAGTATATAAGTAAATGTTAAAATTGCTTTCACAAAGATAAAATCCTATTTATATCGAAATTTTGTCCACATAGTGTGATCGGCAATTGGGGTCCCAATCGGCAATTGTTAAAGCGTCTAATGTGAGGTAAATTTTCTTATACTTCATTGAACATTACATTCCGATTGGGCCCCGTGTGTTCAGTTTGAAATTGTAATGTAAAAATAACTGAGGCCCTTAATCGGAATGTATTGATGACAGGCAACATACGGGTGAGACGCCGTTCAAATGCACCTATTGTACGAAGGCGTTCTCTCGTAAGGAGCATCTGACAAACCATGTCCACCTGCACACGGGCGAAACTCCTCACAAGTGCCCCTTCTGCACCAAAACATACTCCAGGAAAGAACATTTGACAAATCATGTCAGGTGATAACTTCATATCTTTCTATATTGTATAAGTAATAGTCTTGTGTGCAATTATCATGTGTAGTTTTTTATAACATTGTTGCTTCTTTATTTAATGTTGGTCCATTTTAGAAGTAATCTTAATGTTATTGTGTATTTATTTCTGTTGTTCATTTATGTAATAATTCAAATATTTGAACCGCCTCCGTGGCACAATGGGTTATCATCGCTTGCTTTGTAATGCAGCGATCTCGGGTTCGATTCCCGGACCTAAGGATTAGGGGTGGACTCTGGATGGTAGTACAGTTTATCAACCAGTAAAGCTAACCAGTTACCACCCTCAATGCCGTGTTTTCAATGCGCCATAACATCTATACCGTGTTCCTGCAGGCACACGTGAGAGACGAGTATTCCTAGCGAACACGCTTCCACCATCTTCGACCTCATTCTCAATTAATGTTACGATAAATCGAGATCAAGTGTGTTAAAAAAAATTTCTATGTATTTCAAATTATATGGCAAGAAAACATAAACTTTTTATTTTAGCAATCTATTGTTGTTATTACACTATTACTACATATATTATCTTAACGCATTGCCAGCGGGAGACTGATCACAGTACGAAAAAGAACTAATGTTGAAAGCGGTATACTGTAATTTCAGTCACGCAAAAAACAGCAATATACTACATTCTGTTGTAACTTTAAACTTGCGCTTTACTTTATACTATTTTTAAATTTTACCGATTTGAATAGTTTCATTTTATTGCCTTTTATCCATTTTGAAAATAGATTTGCACAATTTCAATTGTGATGAAAGTAAAATAATTGCAGATAATGTTATCAGATTTTTCTTTTAATGATAATTTGTTTTCGTTTTTCGTAGGAGTCATATAAATACCGCAGTCAGAATATCGATAGATTTCAAGACAATAAAAATTGTATAAAATAGAAAGATGTATCTGTTTGGGATTTAATGATTTTAAATTTTTTCAAAAGTCACTAATAAAATTGTACGTAATTAATTAGTCAATCTCTTATTTACCAAATTTAATTGTTTCACATCAATAACATTTGTAAACTATCAAATTAACTAGCATGCGAAAACTTGGATTTGCCCGCTTCACATTCAAATACTTGTTCAAAAACGGTACCCGCATGTAGTGTTGATGAAGGCAAAAGTTAGTCTTTGATAATCATTAAAATATTACGATATTGAAATAAATAACCTGCATTATTGTTGGTAAAAAAAATTTTGGTAAGTATCAAGTCAAAAAACCTCAAATATACTACATTCTGTTGTAACTTTAAACTTGCGCTTTACTTTATACTATTTTTAAATTTTACCGATTTGAATAGTTTCATTTTATTGCCTTTTATCCATTTTGAAAATAGATTTGCACAATTTCAATTGTGATGAAAGTAAAATAATTGCAGATAATGTTATCAGATTTTTCTTTTAATGATAATTTGTTTTCGTTTTTCGTAGGAGTCATATAAATACCGCAGTCAGAATATCGATAGATTTCAAGACAATAAAAATTGTATAAAATAGAAAGATGTATCTGTTTGGGATTTAATGATTTTAAATTTTTTCAAAAGTCACTAATAAAATTGTACGTAATTAATTAGTCAATCTCTTATTTACCAAATTTAATTGTTTCACATCAATAACATTTGTAAACTATCAAATTAACTAGCATGCGAAAACTTGGATTTGCCCGCTTCACATTCAAATACTTGTTCAAAAACGGTACCCGCATGTAGTGTTGATGAAGGCAAAAGTTAGTCTTTGATAATCATTAAAATATTACGATATTGAAATAAATAACCTGCATTATTGTTGGTAAAAAAAATTTTGGTAAGTATCAAGTCAAAAAACCTCAAATATAGATAGGTAACCATTAATAGACAGAAGAATATTAGATAACTATGATTCTCAAACTGTTCTCTAAAATCAAATATTCTACAATGAAATACTATAAATATATTTATTTGAAATAAATTTATATTTATTAAATGCAGTTTTTTTTTGTTTGTATCAGAATACATACCGGCGAATCGCCACACCGCTGCGAATTCTGTGAAAAAACTTTCACAAGGAAGGAACACCTCATTAACCATTTGAAGCAACATACGGGAGACACTCCACATTCCTGTAAAATTTGCTCCAAACCTTTTACAAGGAAAGAACATCTTATAACGCATATGAGGTATTGATACTGATAATTCATACACATTTTTACACGACACACTCATCTACATACCTTTCTTACTACCCTCACTGTACATACTTAAGTTTTCCAAAAGAAGAAAATCATTTTTGTGGGCGGCCAGCACACCACGTAATGGTGAGAGTATTCAATTTGAAAGAATTACATGGTCTCTAAATATAAAATTTACATATAATTTCTAAAGTGTAACAAACTGTTATAAAATAATGCGTAATTTTTCCTTGTTTTAGAGCTCACAATTGCGGTGAACGTCCGTTCAGCTGTGGAGAGTGTGGCAAATCGTTTCCATTAAAAGGAAATTTACTGTTTCATGAGAGGTCACATCAAAAAAGCGGCGGTGGAAATAGGCCGTTCAGATGTGAAATTTGTTCTAAAGATTTTATCTGTAAAGGTAACAACCATGTTATACACAAAGCAAAATTGTTATAAACTAAAAATATAGAAGAATTTTTACTAATAGAACCTTTTAATAATACATTTTGCCAATATCTATGTAGAATAGTTCATATGATTTATGTAAAGATGTTTTAATGCTTAATAATCTGTTACCATTACATTTATTACTTCATTTACATTCATATTACAGTTCAAATAAAAGAGAATTGGATACAAATATACTGTTGCTGTAGAAAAATTATATACATTACAAATATTACTATTATGAGACTGTCATAAGTTCATGTGAAATGGTTAATTACTTGGAGCATGCTCAATAAGAATATTAAAAGACTGCACTTGATAAGTATCAACCAATCAAACGTTGACGAACAAACAGTAATAACAACGAGGATTAATACATGTTAATCGGTTTATGTAATTTTATAGGAGTAAAATTATATATTGGTTAAAAGGCGTACGGATAAAGAATTAATTGAAAATTTAGGTCATTTGGTGTCGCATCAGCGCACGCACGCGTCTGCGGGCGAGGCCGTCGCCAGCAGCGACCAGGCCGCCGAGGGCGAGCAGTGTGGTGACTGCGACAAGGACGCCGCCGACCGCGCCGAACGAAAGCACGACGTCAGGTCGGCAAATAGATTTACTTAACTACATCGTTTTATTTAATTATTTACGCCATTAACTGATATAACAACACTACATAGTTTATTTCAGTTGAGTCAGTAGTAATAACTATCTTACGTAAAAAGTACAAATGGTAGGTTCTTCCTGACGAGCCGGCAGTGCATGGCGTGCGCTTAACGTCAAATAATTTTGCGCTCAAAGGGTTGAACCTATTTGACATTTTTACTCAACCAAGCTAACGTTAAAAAACTATACATTTTTATGGGTTGTGGGGTTTACAATTGACTTCAATTTCAATATATGTTAAATGACAATGAGGCCTTTAAAGGCTGGCTGTTATAACGGCAGATTGGCTAGTATAGAAAACCTTATCACGTTACTAATTACTCTACTTGTGGGGCACGGGAGTCTAACATGGGACTTCCACGTTACAAGGCATACGATAAACCACTACGTCATGGAGGTAATTGTCAACAAATTTACGTAGAAACTACATTATGGTGAATTAATTTACATTTTCTTTCCATAAGTTATATAAATAATGTTATTATGGTAACGAGACTTACATTAGGTTTCTTTTTTTGCTAGTAACAGATAAAATAGTAACCTTCACATACTTCTACTAAGGTTACCACTAAAAAAAATGACAAGTTCTAGTGTTTTAGAGGTGTGGATATTATTATCTCCTTCAAAAAATAAAGGTTGTAGAAATAAATATATTATTGAATCACATTGATATCCAAACGAAATATTAACATAATCACAAGGTTTATTGTTGTAATTAAAAATATCTTTTTAGAGCTACTACCGACAATAGACCACCCGAAGATGTCAGCCAAAACCAGCAAAGTAACAGTGTTATGCAAATAGCTAGTCAAGTGAGTGCATATTTTTATTTAGTTATGTAAATAATTAGGAATTCTACAAACGATATTTTACCTTTTTAATCTTAAGTTAATTTTTAGACTAGAATCAAATAATTAATGAATGATTAAATCAATAGGTTCTTGTTAAAATATCCGAGTTTTATAGCTTACATAGTTATACTTCTTGGTTTACTAAAATTACATACTTACATAGTTCACAGCTTATATTTTATGTATATCATATATAGTATATCATAAGAATTAGGTCAGTCCCTATATGCGTGATTGTGTTAAATGTAAAAAAGAAATAACTTTTTTATAGAGATGTCATGTGAATTAGATATTTTGATCTAAGACATTACTTTTGCATTTATAATCGCGATAATATAGGTCGGAGTCTAAAGTTATTCGTTTAAATATATATGTAACAAAAAATAGCAGGTACGCTCTGGATCCGGTTCTGCTGCGGCCAGCGTGAGTTCATTTGCGCACCCTCCTAGCAACCAGCATCACGCCGGCAACCCTATCTCTCACCACCCGGTCACCGTGAACTACTAGCGACAGTCGCCACCCGGCCCCACGCTGCGTAGCGATACAGACGACCCTTTTCTCCTGCTCATGGACAGTTGATTGTTAATTCACACCAAACTATTTAAGCGGTCCTAGTACCTGAACTTTACCATTGTAATATACATTCAGCAGACAGACCTTTCTTCTAGTAAATACAAACTTCGTACAGGCGTATTCAATTAGTAATGAGATCTTGCATTTTTAGAAAATATATGGCTAGTTGTGACATTATTAGATGGGGTTAGAAATTTAATATTCTCTCCATGGATGTTAGACCTTACTTTAAAAATGGCGAAAAATTTACTGACTTGTCTCATACAAAATATATGTACAAACATTGTAACAAAGTTATAAGGTAAGACTTGTGAAACTATGGAAACGACATTAAAATTGCTTATATGTAAATATTATGTGGATAGTTCATATTGTTCTCGTTATATTTGCGTAAAAAGCGTTATTATATGATAAGGGAAAAACCTCAGTAACTAAAAACAAAATTGGGTTGTTTTACTTTCGTGGTTTTTTAACTTAATCAAGTTTTTTTATTATTTTAACAGTAATTCAATTATTTATGTTTATAATTTTTGTATCCTTTACAATGAATTACTTTTAATCAGCATTACAAACATTCCTTATGATAAACATTTTCTGCAAAATAAATTAAAAGCCTTCTAAAACTCTTTAAGTTTGTATTTTATTATTTGCGGTAGCGCTTTGTTAAATAAAAATAAAAAAAAAACCTAAAAAATTGTTATTAGGTACATGATGAATCCAGCACATTGCTTGTATCTTCGATATTATATAAATTAAATATTGCAAAATGTTAGTGATTTAGTAAAAAAATTTTGTCATATTTTTTTTTTTAAATATTCAAACTGCTGTGTTTATGAAAAATGTGGCAAAAGTATAAAAATGCTGTAAAGGTTTTATGATACTATATTAATAAAATAAGGCTTATGGGTTATTTATGTTTTAAAAACGTATCCTCTTAATAATAAGAGGCACAAGTTTGATTAGATAGGGGACCACACATCATCACAATATTTTGTTTATTTGCAGCTTTTTTAGTTATTGTAATTTGTCGGTATACTTTTGTTATTGATAGTTATGCCATTTATGTATAGTACAAGATGGGATAGATTACTGAGGTATATGTTGCATTGAGAATTATAGACATTGCCACTTCATTGTGTATTGCTTAAATTTTAGGTGATATGTAAAGCGGAGTGATGTTGTAATCACTTCAATTTTATTGTTACACTGCTTGTAAACATAGTTATATATAGCATGTAATTATCTGTACATACTTAGCTCTAACTGTTAGTATAATTTGTAGCAAATTTAAGCAATAAGAATTAAAATTACTTCTATGTAAAACTTGAGTAAATGATATGTTATCACTAAAAGAGATGTATTATACGATTTTGAATCGTCTGGTATTTTAAGTTTTCTTAAAGTAATATCATGGGAAAAGTTTTATATCACAGGCATTATCATAATGTCTAACTTAAACGGTGCCACGTTTATTTATATTTTATAGAAGTCTTTAATCATAGGCAATAGTGTACATTAATATCTTTAAATTATGTTCGGTACTTTGATATGAATGAGATTAAAATATAAAAGCATAAGCACTTGTGTTGTTTATTAAAACCTTTACTTCAATTTTAATAGTTAATGGTTATACTATTACTCATAGACATTAAACACTAGATTTACTGAATATTTTTTCAGATTTCATTTTGAGTCTAGTAATTTTCTGCATTATTGTATTTTTATTTGTCCTGTTTCGCAAAAAAATATGTAAAGCAATGTTGTCAGAAACATTATTAAAATAAACAAGTCAATCATATAATAAACTTCTAATCAAACATTATTCTGTCAAAACAATGGGTCTGGTAAATCTAATGTTAACCCTTTGCACTCTACTGACACCTATACGGTGACATACTAAATCTAACCACAAATCCACTGAAACCTATACAGTCACATGAATAACAAACATTTTTTGGGTTTTCACCCCATATTCAATCGGGGGCAATTTATACAAATTAGGGGATTACCCACATATTTTTATTAAATATTTTTCTGCAATAAGTGCCGCAATTTACTTTGTGGATAAAACTATTATTAAAAATATTGGGTTCCCATAAATAATAAAAATGAATTTTGTGGATTTTGAAAGTAGTGAGAATGAATTAAATTTTGAACTTGTTAGTGACAATTTTGTTGATTTGAAGGTGAAAGACATGTTTCTCCTTATTACTGCGATACCTGTACAAATAAACTAAGGATGCATGTGGGAGATTGTTTTTATAGACACCATACTATGAAAGAATTTAAGCGCAAAAATTAAACTTTTTTTTTTTACTGTGACATAGAAATATAAATATGTAACTAATAAAATATATAAAAATAATCTAATATATGTTCACACATTTATAATTTTTTTTAAAAGAATAATTCCTTTAATTTTTACTGTTTATAAAAAATGCCATGGAGTTGCTGGTGGGTGATATGAAATTTTGTGTGGAGTGCAAAAGGTTAAATGTTATAATGGATCAATTTTCTTTCCTACAAGGATATAGATATCTGTATTTCCAAAGTTCTGTTTTTGTTAAATGACTAATCTATCTACACTTACAATAGCTGTTACTGTGATAACTGAAAAAATACCTTCAAACCACTATGAATAGAATATCAGTTGTAGTGTCTTTCTTCACATTTCCTATTATTGCTGCCTTCATCAAATTCATAATATACTTAATTAAATTAGGAATTTACAGATATTTGAATAGTCAAATGATTCATACTGGTTCTAAAAAGAATCTCATAGGCTTTGATATACAAAATGATATTATATCGAGAGACTACAGTGGACTGTACTACTTAATTCTTGTAACTGATAGGGATCCATCGTCAACAATTGAGAAATTGACCACACAAAATTCAAGCTTGTGATAAAAATAGCTGCTGGGATCAACCAGCAGCACGTAATTTATCCCTAACCACAAACTTATCTTAAATTTCACTTTACACCTCCATAATATTTTTGACTAAAATAAAATACTTATTAATATCACATTTACTCTCAGACTCCAAATAAGATATAAATCTTTCATCTTTTTGTCATATACCATAAAAATAGTAAAATTGTAGGATATAGGTAAGTACAGTTTTTCTTTGCAGATGAATTGACTTTTACAGGAAACCCTCTGGTAATGTTTGAATAATTCTATTTTTTAAATGCATGCTCTTTTAGAGAGTTATAACACCATTTGCTTTTGCCATTTAGTACTTTTATAAATATAACTGTGCTTAGGTTTATGCACAAGGCTTTGTAACTAGTGAAATTAGTAATATAACAAAGCAACCATCTTGTCTCAAATTGATGAGCAGTATGTAATGTTGTGTAAACATTCTACTGGGTGTTTCAAGCAAATCACTTACAACCTGTTGAATGTCTGATTTGCCCAAATGCATCTTTATTAAAAGTGAATTGTGATAACATTGCCATCAGTAGTATTTACAAAATGCAATCAACATGTACTACATTTCTATAAATAAATTCTTAGTAGAATCTTACTCCTATTAATATTTCAATTATTTGTTTGAAAATAACATTTATTTCTTTATGTACAATATTTATAAATACTGTATTAATGTATTCTTATATGCATTCCTTAATATATATACATAGTTAAGCTTCTACAGCAATCTTACTTGGCTTATTCTTGATTCTTTGTGGGATCTCCGATATCTCCTCTGTATTGCTCTCGGTAAGTTTATCTATTGGCACATCAGGAAGCTGTTTTGTGACATCTAAGATAGCTTCCAGCTCTTCTTCAATAGCCTCATCATCTTCAGTTGTGAGATGCTCAGAAATCATTTCATCTATCTCTCTTTGCTTTTCGATACCGTCTCGGGTTTCATCCATAATTTTTTCTATTTCATCAATAGAAAGAATATCATGAACTTTCTTCAATGCAGCATTGCCAGTCTTCAATCCCTCCAATACCTAAACAAAACACTTTAATATAGATTTCAACATCTAAGTTTGCAAAGGTCACCAAATACTAAAAGAAAATAAAATTATCATATTAAATTCATCTTTGGTAGATAACCAATCAATTCATCAATATGCCGATCAAGATAAGATTACAATACTACAATGGTAAAATATAATAAAAATATACCTGAACTTCTATTTGAGTAAATTCGAGATCATGAGTTAATTGCTCTAATTTCTCCAACTGAGCGTCAGTGTTTTGAAGCAACTGTTCTTGATATCGCTTCTTTTTCAACAATAGTTTTGCTCTATCTCGTTTACCCTCTGAAAGAAGTTTCTTAGCTAACTGACGATCTCTTTCTAGATTAAGTTCTATTTTCTTTTGATACTGTTTTAATCTATCCCTTTGCTGTTTTAGTTGTAGCACTGCCTTATCTTGTTCTGTCACTCTGCTTACTGGCTTTTTACTTTTACTAAATAAGGCACCCATTTCTTAGAATATATTTCATGGAATTAACATTTAATTTCAGACAATAATATATTTTATTATTATTTATTAAGTAAATACCTTTTAATTTACATAGTATTTATTAATGTATACTATTCATTAATAAATTAAAAACACTACTGGGTCCACAAAGTTGACAATTCATAGGGTTGTGCTTTTAGATACTAGTTTATATCTTGCTACCGTAATAAATATTAAACATGTTTGGTCTTTAACTTTTCTTTAATTTTATAAAATTATTTAAAAAAATTATCTCCGTAGTTTATTTTTGTATCTTGTAATACTTGTATTAAATTATGTTACTTGTCTTGTAATAAATTATACATAAACAACTTTCGGATGTATTTCACATTTTAAAAATATTATATATTACAGGTGCGAATTTATACATTACTAACTAGTGTTACAAGAGCACTCGATTAAATGATGTCAAAATAAATTTCGGGCTTTAAACAAGCGTTTGCGGACTCAAAGGATTCCCAATTTTTCATGTAATTATAGATAAAATTAACCAGTTTTTAAATTAAGCCAAATTTTTATGTATGTCTATGCTGTAAAAGTACCATATTTTATGAGTGCAACCAATCCTTGACTTTTATTTTTTATCAACAATGAGCTAGTACTTGATTTAAATTTCACATTATGTTAACACTTGCGGAGGGGTCGCTTCGAAATGAACCGTACCGTAGTGACGAGCTCATGTCGCCGTTCACAGCATCCAAGTCAAATTCTGGACATTTTACATTATGTGTACATACAAAAGCATTTACTTGAGACACGTGTATGCGTTTCTAGGTTCTGTCAGGTGTTTTCACCAAACGCAAACATGGGTTATTTAATATATTTGAAATATACAGAACGTATATATGCGACGGTAGTCCGTAAAGGGTTAAATGACAATGAGACTATAGATGGTGATGCAAGCTCGCTCCAAATTTTTGACTCTCACATATGTGTATACCAAAACCGCGTCACTGTTATAGTGACAAGTTAAGAGTTTGAGAAACATTGAGAGTGGTAGCTAGACGGGTTCGAAAAAATGCTTCCACCATCGAGACACTACTATTTGTGCCTCCATGTTACTGAGAAAGCAATAAACCACAGTTCACGGAGGCAATTAAAAATCAGTTTATTCACGCTATTGTACAGGGGACTTTCATACTACAGGGACTACTTATACGGCTCGAGCCGGAAGATTTTTAAAAATATAATCAAACTAAAGCTAGTCCTGAATTGTTACAAAGTTTATCACCGATTAGTTTTAAGAAGCATTTTTCACAGTACAATGTTGCTTATCCAAAAGTATATCGTATTACAAAAAAACATCTCCGCATCCAAATTGATAGATCAGCGGGGTCCTAGCAGAACGTTATGGTCTTAGTGGCTGTTTACGTATGACGGTGGAACCCATAACAACTTATAGTTTTTATCCCACAAAATATTTGTTATTTGTCTATTTTTTATCTAGAGATGTTACACTATAGTTATAAAATACAAAACACAAATATAACTCAAGAAAAATATTTATGTTTTAACATTATCATAATAAATTCCTTTTTGCTGATTATTATTAGAATATACATTGTTTTGTTTTATATTACAAATTTGAGCAAGTGCATTACATAAATGTTCATTAGAAATCGATGCTTTTACGACCTTTATGACGACGACATCATAAATAATAAGCAATCCATATTTTTTTCTATCAGTATATAAAAGAACAAAATCTGATTACAGCTTCAAAGGTTAGCGCTTTAATCGTAGTTAGAGGTAAAGTAAAAGGGAGATAGATGTTATTCACTTATTAACTATAATTTTTGCAAAAGTAAATATAGCTTGAGCAGAATTACGTTTTTAGGGTTCCATACCGAAACTGTGACCAACGGAACCCTAATACTGAGTGTCCGCCGTTCGTCTATGAAGGGGTCTATCTCTTGAACTGTAATAGGTATACACTT
>DWQX01000639.1:0-38582 GCA_018245475.1 Pharmacophagus antenor
TATATATATATATATATACGTGTATATATATACATGCGCTTGTTAGTATATACTTTAGCTGTAATGTTAGTAAATATAGTGTATTTAAGTAGTGTCCGACGCCCACACACGGTTTATCGATTAGTTGTAAATAATGAAATATTTGTTATAAGTAATTTTAAAAAAGTATAATATTATAAAACAAAAATACTAATGAAAAATTAAGAACGACATTTTTTGAGAACGCTGCTCTTTGTATAGGTATTTCTTCTTTCTTCATGTTCGTTAGAATACTTTTTATTATATCTTATAATTTGCGACAGTATTATCACAAACAACAGGAAAGTCTAAATAAAATTTTATTGCGACCTATTGATAATAGGTGCATACTTACCATAAATATACCGTCAGTTTTATTAAAGAGTTGTTATAACTATATAGTGACAGAATGAATCCTACGGGAATTACCTAGTTGAATAAAAATTACGATAAACTTCATGAAAACCATAACCATTTAATTAGGATGATTTTATTTTTTTTTGACTTTACCTATATGTGAGATATAAAGTTGAGGGTTTGATTCCGGTTTGCCACTGGCAGCAAGCGAACTGATGCGGTGGCGAATGGTCGAGGTTGAGAGCGCGCCGAGTGGCCTGCCAGACGCGTCCCAACATGGCAGGCTTGCACGACTTCTTCATTGCTAAATTGAAATATGATCAATGAACAAAAAAATAGTTGTAGGAAAACTAGTTTAAAGTATGTCTAATAGGAAATTGCAACAGACGTCAATATTGTAATAATTAAACTAATCCATCCTGTAATTTCATAAAATCATAAACATACAAGTGGTTGTGTAGAATATTGCTGATTATAATTGACAAGTACTACATTATTATCTACCAAGTGATCATATTACTCATTTCTTTCGTTTTTTGCATGATCTCTTTATTAGATATTGGTAAGTTTCAAACTCTTCATCGAGCTCGAAGTTTATCATACCACACCAATTTCATTAAATCCACATCTGTATAGTGAAGCGACTCATTTTCATAAGTTACTACTACTACGATTGGGAGTATTTCTAGTGCAAACCAAGCTCCATTTAACCACATTGAAGGTACCAACTAATAAATCTTCTTGCCGAAATCAATTGTATAATTTCTTATTTCTTTATATAAATCAGATTTGCGATTCAGTTTAAGGGTATAGTTTACGATTAACGATGTGAATTGTCAACCGAAGAGATAAGTTATTATGTCATAATTTGGTCATCGTAAAAATTATACGGTCTGATTTTGGAAAATAATGATTCAGGTAATATATATCTTCCTCCTTATTTGGACAAAAGAGGTCTTATTCATTAGCAATCAGTTAATGCGATGTAGTATCTATCAAACGTATTTATTCTATCAAAGCAACGACAGAGCTGAGCAGATTCTCAGCAACAATTAATAACAAATATGGTCATAGTTATGAAAGGTTTCTAACAAACACGATCGGTTCTACTATATAAGTAGTTAATTGCATTAACTGCAGTTAAAACAGTTACAACTACTGAATTGTGATTGTCTGCTTCATGACATGCGGTGTGCTTCTTTCGTTTATAGCCATGTGCGTGCCACCTCTCCGTTTTGCATCATAATTACAATATTTCATTACATTTATAATTGATGCCCACGGTTTAGCCGGTTAGGTTTATTTTACTTCAATTAAATTATATACTGAACTATTTTTATACAAAACAAAATATACAGAACAGAATACTGTATTCTGTTTTTTGCATTTTAGCATAATTTGCGGCACATCTTCTTTGTTTTGTTTTCCCTCTACTCAAAATGCAGATTTAAACATTTACTACAAAAAAATATATATTTAGAGACATGAAATTTTTAATTTGAATTTAAATAAAAATTAAAAATAAGTTTTAATAGAATGATAGACTACTGACGGCGTAATTAAATTTTATTAGCATTATACATTTCGATCAATACATAAAATGTCAACGAACGTACCTTTTATTTATTAGGATCATGAATTTAAATCAATAAATTTTCTATCCTCTTTGACATTAACAATCTGTCATACATCATGTCAATTTTCGTATAAAACTTAATAGAGTTTTAAGGTGATGGATATGTTACTGGTGTAATTTAATTATTCATTAAAAATTTCAAATCCAAAACCGATCTCTGGCAAACATATTCGTAATAATTTGATACACTAATTTAATATCAATGTAACAATTTTCTTTTAGTGTAACTAGTCTTAAGAATTATACATATTTGTTGCTATCAGTTTTAAGAATCCAGTCAGTGTTTTAAGTAAGTTTTAAGTCGTAAAAAAATAATTTGAATTATAATTTAAATTTTTCAACACAATAAGGAGAAAATTTAGTTGTAAGTAATTTGTCGGTTGTAAAATGTTTATGAAAAGTGATTTATGTTCATCTGTACCAATTGTATAAACTAACTGATGACAGATGGATCAGAAGTTCTATTATCACTATCTAATATAATCATAGATGTGCAAATGTTTCTTTTATATATCTATGGATTTAAGGTCTGTACTGGTCTGAAGTTTTAAAGAAGGAAATTTGGCGTTATCTTGAAATGAAAAAGAAAAAGATTTTATTTTTTAAAAAAACGGAGTGAACTATAGATACGTAGTTATTGAGTTATGCTGCTGCGGTTCAGCTCTAAATAAAAATTGAATTTCCGCAAAAATTAGAAATAGCGGTTCGTATCGGGCATAGTAAGGATCACTGAAGACGGAAAAAGAAGTTAAGTATATTGGAAGGAAAACAATTGCGGTAAACCATTTGAAGTTCCTCAAAGTATCCCTAATTAAACCAATGACGAGACACGAATATTGTTCGTGCTGCAGTCGGCGGCTAGCGATCACCAAGAAGTTTTTTTTTTTATTTCCAACAAACAAAAAAAACTAGGTTGCCATAGATTACTTTTGCATCATTTGTTAACAGTATCCGTGATAGGAAAAACAAAATGCACATCTAAATTATTGTTATGAATAAACAATAATATAAAATTTAGTTATTATTTCTGTCAATATTTGTAGTCGTGAATAGTATTTGACTACTAATTCTCTAACCTTTGTAAACAGCCGATTGAATAAACATACGGCTTTCATGAATGAGAACACAATAGATAACATTACTATAGAGCATGGTAGCGGCGTCAAATGGATTCAGCATTGATAAGCGGATGCCACAGCTTGAGCGCTATAAATCGCAATGAGTGTGACGCTGGGCTGTCCTGTACCGCAACGCTTACGCTACGATAACTATTGTCATTGAGCATTATTTTCCCACTACCAATGAGTCGTGCTCATCTTACACTTAAAACTAATACGACTACTCTGTCTTCTAAGAACTCGTGATAATTACTCGACGTCCACGAACATTGAATTCAAAATAACATATTTCTACACAATTGTTAGTATAATTTCCTAAAACTGTTTCCTTATATTTAGCTTTATATATTAAACCTTTATGTGCCGCTTTTGTAATGTAGCACTGAAACCGTTTGAACTTGAGTTTGGGTGCTGGTAATTTTTTCGAACACGCATGCCTTCCTCGGGTTATTATTTTCAATCTACTGACATAATGTACAGAGTGCAAGCGATTAAAACATTGTAGCACGTAGGTAATCTTATATGTTATGTGCACGATAGACAATTGGTAAATATTCGACCAATAGTAGAGTAGAGTAAACTTTATTGCACATCAAGCCAAAAACATAATGAGTTGAAGAATATAGAACTTGTACTATAGTATAAACTGTATATACTATTTATAATTATATGTACAGCGCACAAAAATATCAAGACATGTTCTGAATCGAGGTGTGCTTTTAGTCTGCTCATTGCATGAGTGTACGTTTCCTTAGACCAAAAATAAAAAAAAAGTGGCAAACAATGCTACTTTTATTTAGTAATTGTGATTTTATTGGCAAATAAAGAAAACATTTATATCGCTTGGATGCTACTGTTATTAAATATAGTTTAATAAATGCACAACCGCTTCGATAGTGTGGTAGGACAATCGTACTTTGCTTAATTGCAGCCCGGCTGTTCCTAAGTGGCCCCGTAGACAGTTCAACTGCATGTTACAAACGCAAATGCACTTAATTGCTTCGCTAGATGATTGACATTTGCCTGCGAATCAATTTCGTTTCTCATGCTGGCCACCTGCGCCTTGTATCATTGAGATCAACAATGCCAATCACCCGGTGCTCTGGCAGTGCACTTTGTGTGTCTGACGTCGCAGATTAGAATTTGTCATTCAACTGTGGTAGTGATGACACATTCCCTAAAGCGTTTAAAAAAAAGTAGTCAGAGTATTTTAGTAATAATGACATTTATTAATAAAATACCATTTTTTGTTATTAGAAGTGAATAGAACTATTAATTTTCAATGCCACATAAATATTCAAGTTAACGTCTTATTATTAAGACATGGTAGAATAAACGTACACGTCATATGAGATATGTAATTAGCTTTCTTTAATGGTTTATTTATGTTTATTGAATATTACAATTTGATACAATAGGTTCGATTGATGTAGTAAGTACAAAAAAAAGCAAATTTTTTTAAACCGGTACAAATTCTGGTATTTTCCATAGATGCGGTGTTTCGAGGGATTTATATATAGGCATATATATTATACTTAATAAAGTTGTTTTCTATAACGAATTTTCAATAATTCTGGCGCCGAGTCACTTATTTCAAAAATGTTACTGTTTTGACCGCTTCATAAAAGACGTTTGTAAAGTTGTCTTTGATTACATTCCGTTATCATAACAAGACAGGGAAACCGTGCCGTTTTTAAAAGTTAGCTAGTTATTTGAAATTTTTCATAAAATTTAAAAAGTTACGTGTCCTTATTATATCACATATTAAAATTTAATAAACATAAAACAACATTAAACAAATGCCCAGCGTAATTACTTGCCCCATATATGTATATGTTTTAAAAATTACGTCATTAAAAGTCAAAAGAATAGGTACAGACACAATAATAATTTTCAAAGGTATATAGTACAGGTGGTGCTTAGTTACTTACCTTCGGATGTGAGTACTATTTGTCAAAATGTCCCCGATATTTATAAATATTATATTATGTATCTGTCGCAACGTTGCCACCTGAAGAAAAAACTAGTAGACTATTATGAAATTTGTTATAATAATAATCGTTGACCACTGTTTAATATTTAAGATATTTTTACACTATAAAAGAAATTTAATATTTTGAATCTATTATAATCAAAGCGAACGCAGTCGCGAGCGTCAGCTGGTAATTAATAAGTTACTGTTATAATCTCACTCTTATTTCCAGTGCAAATCGTGGATAATCAAGCGAAAGCGTATTAAATTAATTTAACCAAGATAAGAATATGGTAGCTAGATATTGTGTGCTTGGTACTACCTAATGCAAGTACGTATGTACACATAGAATATTTTTTTAAATTAAAAAAAAATGATAAACAAATTGTATAATATGGCTTGACGTACGAAACTCATATTTCATTTTGATATGCTTTCGAACAATTATGGGAACTTTACAAAGTTCGTTAGAAATTTTTTTACATGCAAAACTTTAAATTTTGTAGATTTTTGATACCAGTTGTTATGTTTAAGAGCAGAAAGTATGTCAAATAGGAATTATTATGTTTTTTTAAAGAAAGTAAAATTAAAAGAAAATAAAGTTGTTACTCGTTAAATGCAAAATTATAGGTTACAAAACCATAATATATATGTCTCGACTCACGCATATCAAATTTCGGCAGCCTCATCTTTCTAGCTCGCGATTCAGGTTCACATTAATTCTGTCTCGTCAGTATTACACAAACTCGGTTGATATTACAAACGTTCAACTGTTCATGTTTAATACGAATACAGTGTTTTTAAAAATGGCAGAGCCGGTGTTGTGCGCATGCGCGGCCCTCCACCGAGCACTGCGGCCGGGGTACACACTGCGCCGCTTTCAATATGTACCAATATCGCAGGGTTGTCATTCGGAAATTATGAAACAAATATTTTTCATTTTATCATTTGACTATTATGAACTTACTTTTGTCTCGAATAACTTTAGTGTGAAGAATATATTAAGTTTTAGCATAAATCCATTATATGTATCATGTTTATGTAATCGTCTGAAATTAATTAACATGATTGTCGACGCAGTTGTTCATAATTCTTCAACATACCTAGACGATGAATATTTTTTTATTAATAAGCAGATTTTTATTGAAATGTGATTACGATTTCGCAAGTAAAATTAATTAAACCGATGTTGGATTTAGTTCCACAAATCGTTTTTAAGCCAACCCTGGTGTCTATTGTGTCATCCTTACAATCATGTTAATTCATATAGTAGTTTGGCGGTTCCGCTCAAAATCTTTACAATCACGGCCAATTTAGAAGCATTTTCGTTTTTAACAGCCGCAGTGACAATTAATAGATCAGGAGGCGGTGTTTAATTTAAAAGAATGGGTTTCCAATTTAAAACAATGGGAAAACGATACACAATATTGTATATTATTTACTACTGGTATATTAAGTAGAAATTATTTCACATGCGATGGGCTAAACTCCTTCATTTTAGATAAAAAAAATAGATATATAAATCAGAAAATTGTATAAATATCAATATCGGTTCCGGAGACCAATAAAGAAGGTTTATTTTATCGTCTGTGGGCTAAGTAAACTTAATTCCGTGCTAATATTAAGAGCTAGTTCAATTACTAAAGCGATATTTTAGATAATATAATAACTTTAAAAAAATACACATCTCTCCTCGATAAAAATATCTTTGCTACAGTCATAACAATACAGTGATGCTGAATGGATTTCAATTGGATATGGACTACGATTGTATAAAATAAAAATATAATATTTGATTTTACGTGATATCCCGTAAAGTTGATTTTATAACCATGGTCTTAAAAGATATTGGGGTTTATTAATATAATGTCGTAGTAAGGTTTAATACCTATTAATTGTAAATCTTATCGGCCAAGAGGACAAGTCATTGTCATTTTTTATTTTAATTCTTAAACAAATAATTCTATTATTCAAACAGTTGGAATAAATAAGAAATTACGTGGAAGGCCAATGTAAGAAAATGCTAACACAATAAAATATTGCATTGTATTTTTGTCACTATTGTAACGTGCGTAAATGTTAGATTGGAAATAAAAAACGCGGCCATCTTCTACGGCTTCTTCGAAGCCTTTTTAAGTGTCATAATTTTTATTTTTTGTTAGTCAAGCTATTATATATTAAAATAGAAAATAAACATAAAACACTTTATAAAGACAGTAGGTAGTTAAAATGTTTTAATTTGCACCCTAACTTGTTAGTAATCATAATAAAATATTTTATACTTACGGCGAATTAAACGTTTACACAAATAGCGAATAATGTAAATGTACATAGTTTTACTATTGTTCCGTATAATAGACAATTAACAAATTAACTGTAATCGGATTATTACCAGCACTTAAATACATAATTTTTTTAATTATAAACTTTGTAAACATACCTGCATCAGCTATGTCCATGGGGACAAGAGCATGTTTGCACATAGTACTGCTTAGTTGCGGGTATCGCGAAGAGTTTTTATATTTATTAATTACTACTTAGTTAACCAGCCAGTAATAATATTATTGTATTCGGTATTATATTGTTTATTTATGATTTGTCCGCGGAAGCTACACTGATCGAAACGTGTTCCCGCCACACACTGCGCCTGCCGTTTGTCGCAAGCAGACTGTGGCAGCCCCGTCAATTTTTCAGTTTATATTACGTGTACAACTTAACTCATTATTAAGACCGCTTGTATAATAAAAGCTTTTTCTTCATATCCAAAATTAGTGCCAAATTCAAGAATTTAGTTTTTTTAGATTTAATTTAATTTGGTCTGGTTAAATAAAAATAAAAATATACAGTACTTGGGGCCACGTTAATTTATATGCTAAAATTTTTCATCTTTGTATATAGTTCTATAAAAACAATAATTTTCGTAATCACAATTCGAATTTGGTAAGTTATTTTTTATGATAATCTATTGTTATATATCGTCATGACTAATAAATTTTTTGTTCTCTTTTGCTAATAAGATCTTTCAATTATTATTTTGGTTACAATAACGTCGTTAATATAAATTGATTTAATTAGGTTCGTCTGCAGTTTATAAAAGTCTCTCCATATTTTTTTTATAAATGTCTCGCACTACGCTATGTTGATTAATATAAATTTCGAATTAAAATCACTCTGACATCTTAAAAGTAGTTTATTACGTGGCAATATCATGACGAGATTTTAACAAAAAAAAAAATAGCTCAGTTTATTAAATAAATAAACAATAAGTGTTCTAGATCAATTATTTAACATAACAATTGGAAATATCAAAATGAAATACAAATGTAATGGTTGAAACTGAAAACTGTATGTAGTATTATTGTATGGTATACGGATTGCGAATGTGTAACAACATATCATCTACCTATATAAATAAAAAATAAGTCTACATAAATCGGCTGAAATATGTAGGTTATGCCTATGAATCGGTTACAGACAATTAGAGATGGAAATAAATCGGTTTACGTAATAAGGGCGGGCAGGTGTTTGTTATCGCCACCCCCATACACTCTCACCCCCAGATCACACCGAAGGGCTTTAAAAAAAACTTCTACTGGGGTTACGAGGCAACATTGTCATATGTTTATAGTTATGTATATTTCATGTTGAAATGAAACATTTACGACAAACGTAGTATGAAGTTACTAGTATTTAAAGTTACAGATTGTTAAAGTGACAAGAATTTATTAAGCATATTTTTTTATAAATTAATAAAACACAGAATAATTGGTTTATTTCTTCTTTTTTTGCTTTTCAGCAAATAAATTTTGGTCATTAGCAAATTTTTTTTTTGTTTTATCGATTCATAGAGTTGCTCAAAGTAATGCTTGAATAAATAAATTATATTCAAAAAGGTGTTTACTGAAAAGAGATTGATGTTTGATATAATGACGTGTATATAATATAATAACTCAATTTATAATGTCTTGTATCACGGCAAATGTGGTCCTAGCGGTATGCTGATATTCGTATTTGAGCAATATGATATAGTAGTATCAGATTTTAATACAACAAAAAAGGTGCCCTGAACCTATTACTTTACGTTGCATTTTTAGCAGTGATTCATTGTTTATGTCTTCTAAATATGCCTCTTTGTTTTTATAATAAGATGAAGCGTCAAAACGAGTAGGAAGTTCAACGAGATCCCGCGCCTCCTCTAAAACGTTAAGGTCGACCACCGAGGGAGTTTTAGTGGGTAAAAACCACAACACACCCTTGACTTTCCCCCGGAAACTAGAGAATCTTTTTGGAAGATACAAAAAAAATATGGAAAGCGAAATTACTGCCTCTAACTATGTAGTATTAGAATGTTTATACAGTACCAGATTATGTCCACAATCTTGAGATATAAGGTGATGAATGTCATTATCCCAATATTTTAAATAGCTACAGCGTCATTCGAACCAAACCATATTTTTCCATTTTACCGTTTGGCGAAATAATTAAGCTTTATAGTGGTAATATTAAATAGTCCCCAGGAGTCATTAAAAATCAATTTAAAGAGGTAAATAATTTGATAATATATTGTCAATGTATACGTAAAATTACAACAAATATTAAAAAAGAACATAGACGAAAAATTGTGGTCTCTATGCTGTAAATTTGAAGAATAAAAACAAACTCGCTGTGCCATCTATTAGACTCCATATGGTGTAGAATTTGTTTAAGGGTTTATTCGTTTATACGTTGTAGTATAATTATCGATTAATTAATTTAAATATTTTATGAGTAAGAACATATTGTTTCTTAGACGACTATTTAAAGTATCTGAAAATTGATTGTTCTTTCTCTCGATTTGAAAGTACAATTACGAAAGAAAACGACAAACCCTCTGAATTTCTCATCAGTTTTCCGCAAGAAAGGTCCGTTGTGATCTGACAGTAATTATATTCATTTGACCATTAAAATTGTACAGATCCTATTTAATAAAGTAAATTTGACTTTTAGTTTGAGTTGAAAGACTAAATTCCTATTGTTACTTTATTTATTAAAGGATCTTTAAAAAAATGTGTAGCTCGTTCATTTTACTTTTATATTAAATTAAATATTTTTAGCAACGTAATGTTATATAATATACAAATATTACATTAAGGTGAATAAATCTAGATATCGGGTTTACGTTGTAGATATTAATTGATATAATAGCGCCTATTTTGATAGCCGATTGTTTGCATTGAAACATTGCTGTATTAGGATGACAAGGATGCTATGATTTGTACATTTACTAGATTAAGGAGATTCTTATTACGTTAGTTGGTACGGTGCAGTCCATATCAATGTGACGTTAAAACTTTTATCGATATGGGCTAACTATTTACTTCAATTTCATCTGATGTTAATGGACAATGAGGCCGTAGATGGTAAAGTTTGTTAACCTAGAATACTTCTGGCTTTTACTTGTACCACTGCCGGAACACAGCAATGATTATTGACGGTGGTAGCTAGTCAGGCGGGTTCGAAAAACTCTACTAACATCGAGACTATTACTACTACTATTGACTGTGGTCTGAGAATCGATCACATGTGCGCCACGGTAAACCATTGCGCAATGGAGCAAGTTAAAAATCATCTGTACAATAAGACGTTCGCTTTATGTTTACACAGCAACACATTACTTGTCGACACGTCGCCGTCAGACAGAACATGTTAAATATGGATAACCCAGGATTTTCACGAACTACAACGCTCTTCATACCGGAACACCGTAAAGTTTGCATACTACTGCTCAAAGGGTGGAATTAAACGCCGCGAATAAGCTATCTAGGCGATCTACGGAAACTAGGACTTACCAGTAAATAATAAAGTACGATAACTTTAATATGAGTTTTCTCATTTCACATTAGCTAATATCGCTTTGATATGAGACACAATTTCATTACGCCTATTTACTTACTTTTTACCTATCTATTTACTTATTTATTTACTTAAGAATTTCAATTTACAGTATTTCATACTTAAGCCAAATATGCCAAATAATTTTGACCTATCCGTCGCTTATTCAAAACGTTGAACACTCTATGATTTAAAACAAAATAATTAAATACTTATCACCGAGTGAACGTCTATCGTATCTCGTGAATAAAAAAATCTTCAATGACAAGGCGTATGAAAGGTTTTTTTATGTATCATTCTACAGTAATTTATACAATATTGACCTGTTTACGTATAATTAGCCTTGACATAATCAATAATCAGCATATTCGATGACATAAATCTGAAAAGTGCAATTATTATAATGATTCCTTTAATTATATTTATATTTGTTCAGTACTTCTTGTTGCGTAGAAGATTGTTAGTCGCTAAAATAAAAAGAGTAAATACTTTAATTTTAAAATTTATAATACGTAATCATGATATTTGTTTAACGATGTAAACGAGGTTCTTTTAGCTTTTTAAGTATGCATATATTTTTACAGCGTGGTTCAATTTTAATTATTTAATAGTATATAGCGTAATATTAAAATTCAATTATTATAAATAAATTTATTTATTGAATTTACAGCTCTTAAGTTTTTACAATATTTATGTGATGATTTTTATTGTCATATGTTAGTCACAACAATATTCATACACCACTTTAATGAAAAATTATATATCTTTTTAAATTGTTCATGAACTGAGTCAAAAGATATGCCATCTTATCTACATGAAGTCTGGTCGATTCTAGACGTCGATTTAGTCACTTCTCCTGTCTGCTTTATAATTTATGACCAGACATTTAATAAAGATCATATTGTACAAAGAAAATTTAATTTCTAAAAAATTAAGAAGAAAGAAAGGTACTCACGTATCTTGTAGTATGTTTTAAATTTTATGTAGAGATAAATAATAATAAGTTGATTTTTTTATTTATATGGGGGTCAAAACTTAACCTCAATTTTATATGGCAATGAGGCTAAGCGTGCCCGTTCAGAATACTTTGGCTAACGTTATAAAAAGGCAAATAAATAAATTGAGGCTCGTATCTAGGCGGCGGGTGGGGATTGGGGAGTTTGAGAACTTTATGTCACAAAGCAAATAATTTATCGATGTGGCATGCTAGCACTATCCCGAAATAAAGCGATGCATTTTAATTGAAAATTAGATTCACCTACAATACAAAATAGCCTACGTCTCTTATTATTGTAATATACTATGTTAATATTTATCAGTCATTTTCTACACTGGCTTAATTTCAAATTATACTGCGACAGAAACCATTGCTGTATATAATAATAAATAATAAAAAATATATGATTAAAACAGGGATTAAATATTGCTAATTTACCCCTGCTAGGTATATAATATTATTTTTTAAAGCAATAGTAGTAATAGTTGTTCTGCGAGTGCTTTTTCACGTTTAGGTCCGCAGCCCCGAGTGTTGAAAAAAAAATAAAGATTAACTTGTATTTATATTCAGATCTTTTAAAAGTTCTTGTACTTTTAATTTTTTGTATACCGTCTATTAGATGTTTAGTGAAAAAGGTATTACAGTCATACTATTTATTAAATGAAAATACGAACAACATTTCATATTTGAAATATCGTTAGCGATCGCAATGTGGACAAAATTAACGAATTCAGAGTTAGATGAAATATGTAATGCTTTGCAATAGGCTCGACTGAGCGGCGCCTCGGTTCCCCCACTCACGTCATCTTGGCCTTGTAAGCTATCGTTCGCCCTTAATATCGAGTTGTTAACTTTAATGGATGGGGCTTTAATACGCGTCACAGGACGTTTAATAATGTAGCAGTTAGTTACATGGAAATTTGCGCAAGCTTAGAACATAAAGTGATAAACTGTTGGCAATATTGGTTTAAGTACAGTAATAAGACTTTTAGGTATTTTATTCATAACTCCTTTTTCCCACTTTGGGGTGTATATTCAAATATTCTCCTTTGTAACTACCTACATGAGGAGTCTTTTCTTTCTACTAATCATGAAAACGTTCATTCCAAATTTTATCGTTCTAGGACCAACGATTTAGGCTGTCAGTAAATATATAGGGATTTCGTATTTTATAAGTGTAGGTAAAATATATTTTTAAGTAAATTTAATGTAAATATTATTCATAAATTTTATTCATGAGGAAGCAAAAGTTTATCCATAATATTCTGTGGTGATAATCAAAGAGCTATGCCGAACTCTTACCTCATGAAACCCTACTATATCATTCTTATCGTCTTTAGGTAATACGGAAACATTTCCTTGCTAATTTATATGTATATTTAGCGGCGGGCCTGCAGCGCAAGCCTGAGCACTTACATGCGCATTTATATAAAATAATATTAATGAATGAGGTGATTTTTCCATTTTTTATTTTTATGGACGTGTTTAGACTTCGTAGTAATTAAGATTTATTAATTTTAGTGTACTACATTGTTTAAATGGGATATATCGGACTTTCGGGCTGGTATGGGAGGGATTACCGTAAATATGTATTATTTTGCACAGTAAGTAAATAACTACAGGTTTGTTAGAAAAACATAACATTTTTATTTATATACTCGAACTAAAATATTAATAGAAGTATAAACTTGAAGATAATCTTCATGGATTGTAACTATATATTTTTTATTTAAGCGTTTAAGGAATTGCTAGCAACATAAATACGATTCACTTAAATTCAAAATTTGCTACTGCCTCAATTTTAAAATATTTTTAATGTGGATATTTTTCTGCATAGAAAAATCGTGGTGCTGTTTTAAGTTTATGTTTCTTAATTAAAATGGCATCTGCTAACAACACATTACTATAAAATAATTTATACAATTCCCGCAATGTTTATAAATAGTATAATTGGTACAATTTGATCAAGTAGATGCGCCATGTGGCGGATGTTAAAAAATGATGAACATCAAAATAACATTAGTAGTTTATTATGAAAATTGTTAAATGTTAAAAAATATATCTCATTTATAAATCATTCCTTTTGTGATAGCAGTTAAAATTATTTGGAAATATTAGTGGAAAACTTTTGTACGCACAAAAGCATCCCGATGCAGAATTTTCTATATTCATTCGACGAATAGGACAAAATCGGTTACAAAATGTCT
This sequence comes from Pharmacophagus antenor, assembly GCA_018245475.1. Classification (NCBI taxonomy): domain Eukaryota; kingdom Metazoa; phylum Arthropoda; class Insecta; order Lepidoptera; family Papilionidae; genus Pharmacophagus; species Pharmacophagus antenor. Next base: position 14,177 of record DWQX01000639.1, read on the forward strand.
AAGTTCTGAGTGACACGTACGTGCGTAACACAAGACTAAAGTGATATAAATGCAATTTTTTTTTTGTGAATCAAATGATATATATCGCAGTTTATCTATCAATCATATCCTCTGAATACTAAATCACATTATCTTTTAATTTTAGTAAAAGAGGCAACAAAAAGATGCAAGCGGGAATGCTTTATATTTTCATAATTATAACTGTGGGAAGCGATACAAAATTTATTCAAAAGAACGAGTTTCTCATCACGTACTCAGGTGGCGACGTCCTTAGTTTTTAATTAACTAATACAAAGTTTTACTCCGCAATATGTTCCGCTGTAAGCAATTGTTGTACATAGTGGCAATTTATTTAATAGTTGTTTTACTTTATATATATATTACTAATAAAATTTTAAATCATGGCTAATTCACTTATTAACTGACTGATCTATATGTTAACGCACTGTTCAAACCGCAGGTTCTAGAGACAGGAAATTTTTATATTTTTCTGTGATGTTTAAGTATCCACATACAAGTGTTTTCTTGGAATATCCACCCTCAAAGGGGAAAAAGAAGAAAAGGAAGGAGAGAATTCTAATTTCAAGGAAACTTTACATTGTCATTCAAGTCGATAGACTCGAAAATTAATACACATACTGGAGGTGGTTCATTTTAAAAAAGCGGGTGATTGATGACTAGTTTGTTTATACAATAACATACAGGACTTTTAACGAGTGCTATGTTATATACATTCACATAACAATGTAGCGTAAGTAAAGTTTGAGATAACACCAAATTACGCCCATGAAATAAAAAAAGCATAAATAGAAGCGTTATATTATACTTGATGAGTATGGGGAGTGTATAATTTATTGTCTTATTTTATTTTATTTTCTGTTTGCTTATAGTATCTTACTTGTTAATTTGAAATATGTTTCTGTGCAGTTTTTCACCCACATTTATACTAGCAAATCAACAGTGAAAAAGCGAATTGTCAACTAAACGGCGCATTATTATTTCGTAGTGAATAAAAAAAAAACTGGTGCATTTATTATTTGGGTAATGTGTTATTTATTTTTAAATGTCCATTGTCGAACTGGAACACGCATAGTCTGTGGCGACGCGAGTATCCCAGTGAGAACGGAGACGACCTAGTTCCCGCCCGTTCAATGCAGAGCCGCCCGCCCGCCCAGAATAGACGTAGCACGTGCGTCGACGGCTAAAGTCGCTAGCTCGCGGCCGGCGCGAGCCACGCGACGCTCGCGCCAAACGTACTGGCAACTGAACAAACCTAACGTAACAAGACGCGCTGTGATTAACCACTAATTCAACCGTAAATTCGACTCCGACCTTATAACCGCTTTATTCTATACTTATATTTGTGATTGTAGTTCACTATCTCGCTATCGTAGTGACCTTGTCCGTTATCACTCATCAAAGTTTAGCTTTCGTTTCGAATAGAACTTGTATAGTATGTAATTGTTGACTTATGAAATTAAAGTGTTTTATGTTTTGTATAATGTTATTAGGATTCGAAAATTTAAGAGTGTATTAATGTGCCTTAGACTGTAACGTTGGTGTGAATTCCTTCTTGGTAGCAATAAAGGTGTTATTCTGCGTATGAGTCACTTGTAAAGATGCGTTGCGTCGGACTATTAGCATTGGTGCTGGCGTTGTTTACGGTGCCGGCTCCAACATCAGCATGGAAAGCTGACGTGTAAGGATTGTACTTTACGTATACATGTATGGAATATAATTAATTCGAAAGACTTTTGAAAACAAATTAAATGCAGATATTTTGTTATAAGAAAATTACAAACTCGAGTTTGCTATAAATTATTTGCAGATTCTCAAATAAATAAAAAAAAAAGTTTTATTAATTTTGAGAAAAAAACACAGTTACACTGACGATGTAAAATACTAAAAAAGTGTGCAATTTGTCTGATTGAAAATTTTTATTTCTTTATATTTGGTGAAATTTTAATTATTTTACAAATTTTAAACACAGGATTTATTTGATGATTAAAGGAATTATCTCTAAAGGCGGTACTGAGTAGTTAAATTATGATTTGCAAATTAAAACAAAGACATTTACATTTTTTTATATTACCGACTGTAGTAGTTGTTAATCTCTTTAAATAAATATAAAATTCTTTAAATATTATAATTTTAATCATTCTTTTGCACGTGTTTATGAGACTTATCCTTCGTTTTGATTGATTATTGAACAGTAGCATATTTTTGTACATAAATCTAATTAGATGATGAGTCATTCTTTTTAATTATCTGTGAATTAATAAGTTACACACACGAGCATGATGGAAAATTAAATTGCTAAATCCAAGAACCTGTCGTGCTATAACAAAATTAATTACATTTGTTGGGTTGAAAAGATTTTGATCTTAATGCTTTTTGATTGAATTTTAAAAGGTACTCTCTTACGGGGTAAAATTAAATTATAGGAAATAACATAAAACTTGATAAAATTATGCCCGAGAAAGTTTTATTTATTTGAGAGAAAGTAGATCTGCGTTATACTGTAAAAATTCAAACAGAAAGTCATCAAAAACTATTCCGATTAAATTGAAATAAGTTATAAACATTTGAAGTTATTTGTGTATGTTTTTTTGGAACAATTATAAATATAAATTTTTTCGACAGCGTCAAATTATGGGCGTCAGATTTAGGCGAAGATATGTGGAAATTAAGCGAGTCGCTCACAAAATCAGATCAAATCAGAATTGTAAGTGTTTAACAAATATATATTTGTATTATTTCAATTTGGTACACTATATATTATAAATATTAAATTGTCACAGTTGCACATTTTATATAACAATTATTTTCATTGTACCCAATCAATTATATACATTTAAGAGTGAAGGTGAGGGAATACCCGATGATTTTCATTTATTTACAGAAATACAAACAAATGAATGCGAGCGTGAAGAAGAAAGATGGTAAACAAATTTTAGAATCCTCGCTGAGATCTGTCAGTACAATGCTAACAAGGAAAATCAATGCCGTTAAGGTAAATAGTCATACATTTTGCATGAGAGCATTTACAGATCTACTATTTTTACCTTATTTTCTTGGTAGCAACTGATAAAAACATACGTTAAATTTTATATTGACTACTAAGTTTAAACATATACGATTACGTTAAAATATTACGTATAATGAAATTAAAGTAAATTGGAATTCGTAAACTGGAAATTACTGTCCTTTGGGTTTTTTCTTTATTGCATTAATTACTAACCTATTTTATTAAAGTTTATCATATTTCGATTTTGTCTTTTTTCCAATTTGTATAGAGTACATGAAAAAAGTGATGAAATTATAGTTATAATAGATATTATAAGTAATTTCTGTTATAATAACAATAAAATATTTGTAGCACTTCGTAGTGGCCGTAAGTTTTTAATTATTATCAAATCTTTAGCTTCAGTATTAGATTTATATCCTTTTCCTCTATTGAAGATATGGATTTCCCTAGATAATAATCTTTTTTTCTTGTTTATCGTTTGATTACTTTTGCATGGGTACCGCCGGTGGTAGCTAAATATCAGTGTTTTACCTCCAGTAAGTAGAAAGTGCACCGAGCTACCGCAATTAAAAAATTATAAATAAAATCAGATAAATGATTAGAAATGATCAGAATGGATTATTAATCGTTGAAAAATTTTCGGTTAAACTCTTTTGTTATAACTTTATAATTATTTCTATTATATTTAACGCTACTTGTATTACTTGCGCTTTTATTAACTTATTCACTATATAATTATCTCTTTTTCAAATAGAAATTAAAAATATTTAAGTCAATATAGCGGTTTAACAACAGTCGCTGAACTTATGAACCGTAATGTAATTGCTTATTCAGTGCCATTAGTTAATTATTCATCTGTACAATGGGAATTTCAGTGTATCCATAGAACTGCCGAGCGACTTGCGCGGGAATACAATTACACCGTTATAAATGAACACTATCCGTTCAAATATTGTTCTGCTAAGTACTCCGAGTTCTACAAGGAGGGTGAAACAGAACCAATAGAGCCCCGTGAAGTCCCAATTTTTGCAAAGAACAAAACGCATTATATGAAAGTAACATTGGAAAAGGATTCGCATTTTTACGATATAAACGTTAACACAAATTTAAGTTGTATACATGTGCCTACAAATATATATTTTAAAGGTATTACACTTTTTTTTATTCGATTTCACATATTTATAAATATTTTTCATTAATGATTACTTCTTTGGTCATTGTATTTGTAGTGGTTAAACACATTTATTCTTTTAATCGAAAAGAAATCCAAAGGCTCTTTTGTATTGATATTACACAAACTTAAAAAAGAATGACAAACAAGAATACAGAATTCTCAACAGAGAGAAGACTTTCGTGACCTGGCAATTTGAGATTATAGTGACCATATGAAATTTTAAAAGATGTGTAAATCGTTTACCTAAATAAATATTTAAAACGTAAGAGTAATTCTTAAAAGTATTTTTTGTTTTAGAACAAGAAGCGCTAAAAGCTATTTTGTGGTCTAAAGATTTAAATGATATTTTTATAAATAATTATAAATCAGATCCATCGTTATCATGGCAATATTTTGGAAGCTCAAGCGGCATAATGCGTTTTTATCCGGGTATGCCGTGGAACATGGAAAAGGTTGACACGTACGATTGCAGGGTACAGTCCTGGTATATTGAGGCAGCCACATGCTCCAAGGATGTTATCATACTATTTGATGTATCGGGTTCAATGACTGGATTCAAAAATTACGTGGCGAGGAGTACATTAAAGTCTTTGCTAGATACACTGTCAAACAACGATTATGTTAATGTATTTACATTTAAGAACAAAGTGGCAGAAGTGGTCGAATGTTTCGAAGGACTTGTTCAAGCAACGTTGGAAAACAAGAAAACTATCACTAATACTTTGGAGCCGACTGAGGACGAGAAGAAACATAAAGTGCCTTTAGAAGGTAATGCCAATCTAACAATGGCCTATATAACGGCATTTACCACTTTAAAAGAGGTAAGAATATATATAAAGTTTGTTGAATAATTATTTAAGAAAAATATTTATTTACTTTAAATTTATGAAAATGTGGATCCTATTTTAATAATTTACAAGTTAATCTGATTGGAGAAATAAAATTTTTATTTCATTTAGCTAAATTTTAAAATGTCAAAGGAGCACGAGTTTGACAGTAATTTCCCTTACATAAAGTCCTGAAGGTTTAATGTTTAAAAAGTTTTTGTGCCTAAAAAGATTTATAGGTTATCTGTTATTAATAAAAAACAAATAAATTTTTAACGTTTAATGGGTAAATTTATCATTATACTAGTATTTTTAATTAGATTTGAAAAGAAAGAATCTGCTAGTAAACCCATTGCCTAACTAAGAATTAGAGATCTGAGAACATCAAAATTATCTATTAGATATACAATAAGCATAAAGTTAATGAAAAAAAAATTGTTGGTATTAATAACATCTACTACTTAATTCGGTTACAATAAGTAGACTTCCAATACAAAGTCTATTTTGTTCTAAGTTTGATCCTATTTTGTTTCCGTTTCTTTATTTGAAAAAGTAAAGTTGATCTTACATAATTCTTGAAAAAATCAACGGGTAGAAAAATACGAAACATAGATTTTGAACCTTGTAGTTTTTTTTTAAACTATGCGATTTTGTCGCTTTATTTAGTTAGAAATAATATTACGCAAAATTCGACGTTGCGAGGGGAAAAAAATGGAATTGTTTTTCATCTGTTCATATTTTCTGTTCAAACTATAAGGTTTTGAGTTTACGTTCATCATCGTCTATATTTTATGGTAACAAGGCCTCGTTAATTATTGTACATGCTACTCTCTGTAAATTCTAATTAAATTGCGTAAGATTTATATCAATATTCTTTTATCTCGTAGAGGCGACAGCACTGCAATGTGACCAGCACGCAGGGGTGCAACCAACTTGTGATGGTTATAACGGATTACGTTCCCGGTAACCTCACGGAAGTATTCGAGGAATACAACAGGGAAGTGGTGGACGGAAAGACTTATATACCAGTGAGAGTATTCACATACTTGATCGGGAAGGAGGTCACTAACGTGCGCGAGATACAATGGATGGCCTGCTTGAACAGGGGTAAGCGCTTTTGTAGGCGAATAGACTGTCACATCTTGAGCGGGTGCTTTTAAAATATGTAAATCAAGTACAATAATAGTTTAGCAATATAAAACAGATGTCGTAAATATCTGGTTATCATTTTATAAATTTATAAATTGTGAAACTTAAATTTGAAAAATTCTTTCTACTACAAATTTCAATACTTTTAGTGTGATGTTACATAATTTAAAATGTATTCGTTTTGTAACTAAAATATTTTTGGTTGTATAAATAATTAAATATAATATTTCTAACTAAATAAAGTTTGCTTATGTAAATATTTTGATTTAAACATTTTTGTCGTAATTTTCATTTTTTCCATTTTCTTGTAAGGTTACTTCGTCCACATCCACTCAGTGGAGGAGGTACAGCAGCAGGTATTGAAATACATCAATGTGATCGCGCGACCTATGATCCTTGAAGGCAGAGAACCGCCGCCTACGTGGACTCATGCAGCCATCGATTACACAGTAACGATTTTACAAATATCATATACGCTAATCTCAGTCTGCTCTAATTGTCATAAAAATAATTTTTGCTCGTTTGTTGAAGAAAGTCATTGAAACGATGTACACGAAATTTGCACATCAGGGCAACTTGCATCAAAAGTACAACAAAAGTTAACTCAAATACTCTTCTGTAATATACCAAACATATTTAAATAATATGCATAGTACAGATATTCATCAGTATTTTTTAAACAAATAATAATATGTTTTCATTTTTCAAATTCCCAGTAATTATGATAGGTACGTCTTGACTTCTAAAAGTAACTGACAAATATCCATTTCGATGTTTCTTTAAGTGAGAAAATTAATAACTTACTCTGAAGCAAGGTTTTGTTTCTTTATTTAATGCTTTTAAATTACGCTATAGAATAGTTTATTATAATGATGTAAATCCTAATATTATTTTTGTAATAATTACTTTATTTTTGAAGATTGAAACTATAACTTTTATTACAGAGAACCACAGAGTGGAACGTGAGCATTGACGCAAAAAAGGTAATAAGAAAAATTATGAGTCAATTAACACGAGACACTCTTGAATATAGAATTACCATCGATGTAATGAGTCTAAATTTTGCACTTTTGGTTTAAATTTCTTGTAAAAATCACACATTTGTTTAGCCATTTGATTAAAAATAATGTCTAAATTAAATTTTTAAAATTTTTTGTGGCTTATATCATGTCAATTAATATTACTTTCATAAATTGATAGTCACGAACAATAACTTTTAGGTAGTAATCCAACTTAAATATATAAGTTTCAAGCGTAATTCAGCAATTTTTAAGACCTTTTATAATAATGGATAAAATCATTAGCATAATGTACGTTATCTATAGGTGCATATGGTCAGAATGTTTAAAATAAGTTTCACTTCTGCATACAATTACAGTATACTTGGTATAATGTAGTGTTTTAAGTGAAAAACCTAACGCCAGAATACTGGAAAAATTCCTTTACAGTTGAAATCTTCGTAATAATGGCACAAGCATATATTATTAAAGAATGTATACCAATGCTTGATTAATATTTGCTGTTTATTAATAATACTGAGATTAAAAAATTACTGTAATCATTGTACCATCATCACTGCTCATACAGGGTAGATCACGTACCGAATATCCATTTATTATACGCGTTTCGCATATACAACCATGTCAGACAAATAACAACAGTAATAAATTGTAGCCCGACGAGGACAAACTGGTGACGTCTGTTGCCATTCCGGCCTTCGACTACAAATACAACGAAGAACACAACGACGCCATATTGCTGGGAGTGGCTGGTACTGACGTGCCGATCGATAGCATTGCCAAGTTGGCGCAACCCCACCAGGTTTCAATGCTCATATCCTATTTATGACATGGTACATTTAGCAGGAAAATTTATTAGAAAGTTTTACTTAATTATTTTTGGCAATGTAAGTTAATCCTGAAGATAGTAATGAGCACTACCGTGTTTGTTAGTGCAAAAATTGTGAAACGTATTTTATATAAATTAAAGCCCTAATTAAAAGATCTAAAAACGTCGTTATTACAATGACACAACCAACCATTTTTATGTTCGGGTGTACTCAGACGTGTGGTCACTTTTGCTCACGTGGGTCATAAACAGGACTAAAAATGAATTTGTAAAATTCATAAATAGAACGGCAATGTCTTAAATTGCCTCAACTAATATTTTCACAGACGTAATATGTTTTGCCCTTTGTTAATTATTAACAGAAGGTTTACTTGTTAAACATATTCGTATTATTTAAACACTTTCTAAACTGATTTATTTGAGCGTTCAAACATAATATTAAACTATTTAATATTTTATACACCGCTAGCCCACATTTAGCCCGTTATTCTGACTGACTGTAGCTGATACCTGTTGACAGACAAACTTCCAGACGATTATTCAGTTCTTTAACTATAGACATTTATTTTTAAATAAATAAAAAAAAACCTGTGCGGTTTATCGAGAAAAACACGACAAGAGGGGAGATATTCTTTTTCGTCACCGGTCGATAATATATTAAGTTTAAGCCGTTACGTTATAAGTTATTAAGATGAGTGTATAGTTATAGATATCTTTAATATATGTATAATAAAATTCGACCCTTGCGCTATAAAGTGGTAGAGTTCGTCCATATTTCTTAATCATAAATCTTTAATGAGAGCGTTCTCCTTTTGGGTAGATCAATACTTTCTGTAAGAACTGAAAATAGTTTTTCTTATAGCTCGGCGTGAACGGATATTTATTTATTGTGAGTAACAACGGATATCTGCTACTTCATCCGCTGCTAATTACATCAGTAAGTAATCGTTTATTTTTTTAACGTAATAAACTAGAGATTTTTAATGAATAAAATTCGAGGTTTGACTACCATTACATTTGAATACAAATAATGTGTGGTGTTTATAATAAAACATAGGATAATAGGGTACACAGACAGTACTATATTAATGACTGATTTCATGTTTAGACAGAAACACTATAATATCAAATTTCGATATGAAGAGCAGATTATTACAATTATTTGCTACGCAGACACTGCACTAATGCTTTTAGCAAAACATTGGTTCGTGATGTGATGTAAACCGCAACATAAAACGCTTTGGTATCTCCATCGTAGCCGTGCACACAACTTCAAAGAGACGGTGCTGTTAAAAGTTCGAGTTGTCAATAAATTGTGTGCTTTTCATTCTTCTTGCAAATGTTTCCTTTATGGGAGATGGGTATCTATTGCAAATGATTGACAACGTATTTTTTTATCGGTTATGAGCTAACACTTAATCACGATATCACCTGATGATAAGTGAAAAAGAGGCCGTAAATGAAGCGTGCATATGTGTAAGGCTATCGCAACACAGCAATGCTCTTATTTGGTTGTTAGCTGGGCGGGTTCGAAAAACCCTACCGCCATTCACACCTCATGTGGTCCGGAAATCGAAAATGGAACCCCAGTATTACAAGGCAAACTGGTAAACCACTGCGCTACGGAGACAGTTATATTAGTATAATGATTCCAGATCAATGGGAATTTGCAAACAAACTACAATAGCGTGGACTTTGTAGAGGTGGAACAGGTGGACGACGGCAAAGGTCCGCGCGAGCTCGGCGACGAAATCAAATCGCTGAGAAAGCACCTCGTAAATGGCGATGAAGGGAAACAAACGGAGGTTAAAGTCCTTTTCCATTACGACAACATGAGGTAAGGACATCATTTAATGCAGCCGTATGTTGTATATAATTCTATGTTCGAGTGCAGGAAAAAGTTTAAAGAGATTTTGGCACTTACCTATTCTTGGATGTTCACAATATTCTATTTTAATATAAGTTTCTATGTTATTTTTATAAGTTCATTTAGTAATTTATTTATACCAGCGATCGCTTCGTGGTCGACATAGGACAGTATGACGTTACTATTATTTTAATCCTACGTTGTTTTTGTGTTATTTGTTGTTATATATGTATACAAAAAAAAACTCTTTCATAGGAGGATAGCTCGTGTTAAACATGATTATTTCTTCAATAAGCTAGTAGGCACCCCATTTTCCATGGGCATCTCTCTGCCCGGCGGATATGGTGATACTGAGCTTCTACTTAAGGACAATCCACTTGAGGCCAAACAGGGTTTAGAGGTGACGGGCATCAACGTCACCAGTTATTTCAATTTCAGTTACAGAGTGCATCCCGATTGGTGAGTACATTTCGTGTCATAGACACAACCGTGTAAGCGACAATTATTCATTACTCACAAATATAAACAGCTATAATGTATAGACAGTCAAGATGCAAATCATAAATACTAACGATCCATAAGAGAAAATATTAAATTGTTCACTTTGTTGTGTTCATATCTATTACATCTATTATTATAGAAAAATTTTAGCTATAATATCGGACCCACAAGGTGATAATGCTTACTTTACGTGTAAACGTAAACGTAAACAAACTTTTTACAGTTTTCTTTGCTCACAAGCCACAATGTTTATCACTTCTATCTGGAACAATCTATTTCGAAGTGAGTAAAACGTCTGTTCATTGTATTTATGGAAACTAAATAATGAATGTTTTATTGTTTGTTTATTTAGCAAATTTTTTAAAAATTTACGAATATTTATTTGTATTTAAATTCTCTTTTTTTATTATTGGCGTGTTTCATTTAATTCCACTTTTAGGGTATATTGTAAATATCATTATTTAGAGGGGCATGAGTCTGATAATTCTGAAATTGAAATGTACAAGTTCTTAGTGAATATTTCAAAGAACGAGCTCAATATTACAAAGAAACAATACCGCGAGGAAGCCGAGAGCACTTCGTTTGATTTTGACAGTGAGTTATTATTATTCACTCTATGAATTATATTTCGACGATTTGCATTGTAGACCTGGACAATAAGTATGAAATCAATTAAAATACAAAAGTTGTTTACACATTGTTCTCCAAATAAATCGTTTTTATTTAATTTTTGAATAAGGACGAGGATAAACGATGTTTTAATATTGCACTACATTACCTTATTTTTTAACTCTTAACATTAATGGGTGGTGTATGTTAAAGAAAGCTTAACTATTATCGTTTATCATGATGCTTTAACTATTTTTAAACGTGTCAAAAATTAAGGACTTACTATTTAAGTTTTTTTCTTACAATAGCTAAAGCATTCGAGATATATAAAGTTGGTTTATTAAAAAATATAAAAAAGTAAAAGTGAAATAAACTGCGTACTAATCAGGAGCATATAATATAATATTTAAAATTTCAGAGCACTGCGGAGATGAAAGGGAGCAACTTGGGAAAGATGATTACTATTGCAACGAAGATTTGGTGAAGCAGCTAGTGTTCGATGCGAAGCTAACAACGCCATACTTCGCCACTTGGCACGCCAGCGATGAAGAGAGGAGATTGGCAAACGAGTACAATGTTAGCGTAAGGTTCATAGCGACGTCTAGTGGACTCACACGATGGCACTATATCAACGATGACTCTAAGAATGAGAAGGTGACAGAGCAAGGAGAGAAGAGCAGATCTTTTGACGGCGAGTAAGTAATTTTGTTTGAAAGATGTAGAGAAGATCATTAGTTTAAAATGTCGAATATAGTATATTATATTATTTATGTAATCGTTAAGTAATGTCCAACAAACGCCATTATGGGATAAATTTTGGAGAATTTGCGCAGTTATTGCATAATACAATTCACCACACCCTGGTATATTTTTCGTTTATTTACGTAATACTAGATAATTCAAATTTCAGACATTTTGTTAAATCGACGTAAGTGGGTATCAGCACAACAGACTATAGAAAAATGGTACTAGTTTAATATACCTTGGCATTGTAAACTGAATCAGTTGAGATCGTGAGAAACTAAGCATAATCATATAAAATTAATGTTCTTTAATATCTAGCAGAATTAATCGATTGCTCATACATATTTATCGTATAATTTTATTTGTTTTCTTCTAAATGTGGATTGTTTCAATTAGTTAATTGAAGGCTGTAAATCACTTTGTAATATTGAGCACCCTGCTGTATCTGCGCTAATGATGTAACGAATATTATTTTCTTTATTAACAAACGCTAATATCTGTTGGCGAAAGTATATTTCTTAACCGATTTTTTTATTAGATATGATTTAATTAGCACCACGAGTTTTAAAAATATCCACTTTTTTCTTATTATATAAAGCTTTTTCGTAATTACACCATCAAATATTAACAAAACAAAAGTAAATATCTGTTGAAAAATATTATTATTTTAAATTTTCATTGCAAAATAAATTTGCATAAAGTGCGTATAATATATTAGGAATGCAAAAATTGAAAAGAGCGCGAATCCGTTACATCATTAGTCTGTACACCACTTAACAGAAGTGTTTTTTTTTCAATTGTGCATGAATTGTTTGTCAAACCTTTTACATTATAAGTAGAACTGAAACATTTTTTTTAAATATTTTAATGCTGTTTACATTATTAACGTCTGAATGTTTATATATAGCAAAGAAAGAATAGAGCCCAAAATAATAAGATTTTTGGTATTACTTGTTAGCGTAGAAACATTGTATGTGATTTTGGTTAGGAGTCTATGGGATAATTATTGTATACTATAAATATATTTGCTTCCGTGGCGAAGCGGTTAATTTTGGAACTACAAGGTTAGTAAAAATAGTTATAGGATAGCTATTACCTTTTCGGTAATGTATTGCCATAACAGTATTTCTAAGCTCCTTTAGTTATTTATGATATTAGTCTCGTTTACGTTTTCATTCTAATAAGTATTACGTAAAATTCCAGTGTTGGTGTATTATAAATAATATTGGAAGGCTGAATGGAGGAAAATTGTTATAAGATTCTGAATGTATTGGTTAATTATTTTATGATATTTTTAATCGTAGAGTGTTCGGTGATCTTTACCCGAAAGCGATTGAGGAGACATGGTACAAAGCCGCGGTGTTGCAGCACCTTATCAACAAGGAGTCTTTAGTGGTAGCCACTAACCTGCCTGTTTTAGACAAGACAATAATCAATAAGCCGCCAGTTGAGAATGAAGATGGTGACATAACTATTTCCGCGAGCTACGCGATATTCTACAAGGACGGCAACTCAGAAACGCCGGCGTCGGTTGTCGGATTCCAATTCGTTTATTCTGGCTTCTACAAGAAATTCATGGAGATTACCAACACGACGAGCGTTAGTATAAGTTGTATATTTCATAGAATTAGCAGATAGTTTAATATAATTTAACTGCAATTTTCATATAGTTTTTGGATTCAAATCTTTAGATCAAATCAAACAGTAGTATATAATAGTAATTCTAATTTGAACAGTTCTATACCTAAGATGGACAATCGTATAATAATACTAATAGCACAAAAGTAAACAATTGGTCAAATAAGTGAATTTTTAATCTTTTAACAATTACATTTTCTATTTCCATTTCATTACTCGTATATTGAAGTAATGAAACGTCCAAATTAAAATTTTATAAATCTATTTTTATGACCAGATTTTAATTTATACTAATGAAGGTACGTCTTATGAAAAAGGTTACGAACTATCTACAATAATGCTATACACAATGTAAATATTCAGTTCCTAAATATACAAATAACAAACTACTCTACTTGTGTCTACCATGAGTAATTTTATTACCAAGTACTTAAAATTTTGGAAATAAACTTATTTATGGAAGCGACATCGCACTCTGTAACGCCTTCAAATTTTAATACATTAAATCAGTGATATGTATACAGACTAAGACGTCACTGACGAACATCATTTGATGTTTTCTAATGTTCTAATAGTAGCACTTGACTGTTGAAACGTGTCACTTACCGTTCAATGTTACGACTCTTAATTGTACAAACAAATCAGTAGGCATGTTCAACATTTCTTTTTCCCAGGATTTCTCCTGTGCCGACGATACGTACGACTGCTATATTATAGACAGTTCTGGATACGTAGTATTAGCAAAAAACAAATCTGATGTAGGAAAGTTTTTCGGCGCTATCCACCCGCATATTGTGCAATCGTTTATAGATAAGCGGATTTTTGAACATGTGGAAGTATTCAACTACCAAGCGTTGTGTCCTTTATCGGCTTTGCCTGATATAACAAGTAATGCATGGATTTTTAACACGGTAAGAAATGTTTGTGTTATGATCTTTTATAATACTATTTGTTTAAAAAGATTCTACTACATCAGAAAGATATCTCTTTAAGTTAAGTAGTTAATTATAATTAGAGACTATTCAAGTGCCTGTTTCAATACGATTGTTAATTAGTAAAGTTTTATGTTCACGTTTCCTTTTATGGTCCAAGTCGAATACTTTTTCTAATATTAGAACACTTATTACGTTTAAAATGAAAGTAGAAGTATTTTTGAACGATATTACATAGCATCTAATAAGATTCTAAGCGTAAACTCTTATAATATGTTTGATCTCACAACAGTCGAGTCTATACATATATTTTGGAATTATTAACTACTCAAGATCATAAACATACGTACACTTGTAGCTTTAATCCACAAATAATATAAATATGGTTTGAATCAATATTTATATCCGTATCGAATCTGTGTTGTGATAATCGTACAATGAAGATATAACGTCAATGTTTTTATTCTAATTCTTTTATTTATTTTTCTTTGCAGCCATTTAATGCAGTAACAAATTTTATACGATGGCTAATGGCAGAATTTGTTTTACTTCTGTTCGATATCGTTAATTGGCAAAGAAATATATACGTTGTCAGTGAAGAAGAAGGTCAGTTCTCTATTACTTCACATAGCAAAACTTTTTGAAATGCTATTAAGTTTCATTGCTATTCTTTACTAATCCTATATTGCAAAGTTGGTAAAGTATAGCATACAATGAAATTAATTGTTTTAAGTAATAACCCATAGAAACTGATAACAAACATACATTAAAGAAGCAAAAATTATGTAATTGGTTACAAAATTTGCATTTATTAAATCAAGAGATTGTTCTTCAGACTAAACCAATAACTTAAATTTACTCGGCAACAAGGAACTATCTGAATCATTAATTTTAATTGCGTGCGTTGATAGAAAAGGAACAATGATAAGCTAAAATAAGTAATATGTATCAAAATATTTAATTGATTGTCATTAAAAATATTTACTTTCTAACTACTTAAATATAGGTGTGACGATACCACCATCTATAGAGAACGACACAATAGAAGTTAAAAATAAAGACGACGACAGCTTGTTTTCCTGCGACCATCGCATCAGTCTGTATATCTTGAACCAATCCTACTTTCTTGACTCTATGGGCCCGTCACCCGCGGTATCGGAGGACGAGGAGGGTGACTGCCATCCCCCATACTGGGCCGCCCTGATGACCAAGACCAATCTACTACTTGTCGTGGTCGAGCGTGGACCATGGCATTTCAAAGACAGCTGTGAGAGACCGCCCGACACCGAGCCGGTGGCAACGAGTAACTCCACAACCAATTGGGCACCGTGTCATAAGCTCGAGCTAGGGCAGCTGACAAGAAGACGACTGGAAGACTGCTTTACTTACCATGACAAGGTCGAATACAAAATTAAAATGTATTGTTTTTTATACATAGAAGAGCTAGTGCCATATTTCTATAATATCAGGCACTAACGTAACGTTGAGGAAAGTAATTAAGTTTTAACAGTAGCTAGTAAAATTATACTATCTTAAGTCTTAAGTTGAAGCTTCCAATATTGTGTTCGATCGACCTAATAATAATAATTAATAATAATGCCAATATAGTGATCGACCTAGAATTTTATTTTATTGAAATTTCGATTTTTTTTAAATTTGTATAATTTTTAGGTGTTTAATTTTTTAAAAATGAAAGCTTCATAAATTTATATATTATATATATATATTTTCAACAGGAAAGAAACATAACGGCCTGCGGAATCGGAAGCAGAATTCACGTGGACCTTTTTATCTCCATCGTCGCCGCAACGATAGTGTTATTAATCACCACAATGCTATTACAATGAAAAAGTCAACTTCCAATGAATTTGTAACTTTCTTACTTTCACAATAAAAGCTATATACCCTTAGCCCGTGTTGTTATTTCCCCATAGTTAAAACCCTTGCAACATTGACCTAGTGGCATAATGAATAAATCGATGCCCGTTGGTAGTAGAACGAAACCGCAAGTTAAACTTGTATACATATAACTATCATCACACACACTAATGTAGAAACAGATGCCGAAGTGCGCGGTGTTAGCGTCAGTCGGAGTACAAGAGAGGTGCAAAGCGCATGTCCGACCGCTGTAACTACGCCTGCGCCCTTAGTTCATCTGTCATTTACATGTTATCAATTTGGGTGTATGCTAGGAGTCCACGTTTTATCTTAATTCAATAGTCAGTTCTAGTGCAATTAATCTTTAGTGGCTCTTTGAAATGACTGCTATATTGTCTTAAACTAATAGTGCTGTAGGGGGCTAAATTAGATTACGTGTTTCTGATGTTCTACCGTATCGGCAGCTTTGTGTCGTTAATACTCCTCCTTACCCTTGACTCCAGGGACTGTACGGCTAGTGCACAATATGACACCGCTAACAAAATATCACTCAACAGGTAACTCAATAAATATAAACACATTAAAAATAGTTTTTTTATGATATTTCATTTTGAGCGTGCCTCCTACTACCAAGCTAATTTCACGTAGCGCAAAAATTTTATTCGATAATGCAATTTTGAACTAGGCTATATGACTATTATTTTATTATAGCGTTCAAGCCTGGGCTGTTAAACTTGGAACGGAGCTTTATCACTTTGGCGAATTCATCACTAGAAAGAAAGAAGTTCAAGATGTAAGTATAAGAGAAAAAAACTATTGTATTTAGCGGGTTTGAACTAAATAAAAATATTTCAAAATGTACTTAATGTGACTAATACTAATCCTTTAATGTCTCAAGAGAATAATAAAATATTAAAAATTATATATAAATAAATTTCATTCTGTTAACCATGAAGTTTTCGGCAAAAATTTATATTATTAACAGGTTAATACAAAAAATTATACTACATATTTATACTATTTTTATTGTAACGTACTTTTAAGAGTTTCAAGTCAGCACAAATCGAACCGAGAGATGGCGAAAAGTTAGTACAGAGTATGGCGGACGATATCCGCGCTATGATGGAGTTAAAAATCAGCGCTGTTAAAAGAATTGTCGAAGCGGCCGAAAACATGGCTTTTGATAAACAAAATGAAATAGTACCTGAGGATTTCCAATTTTATAACAGCAAGGAAATGGAAGAGCCATACGACGAAACATCCATAACAACAACTCCAGAACCAGATTTTAACCTTGAAAACTGGATAGTACGACCTCCGAGTAAAAGTGCTCATATGCAACAGAATCCACACTTTTCTAATATTCCAGTAAATATTAATTTCAGCAGTGTGCACGTGCCCACTAATGTTTATGCTTGGGGTAAGTAATAATAAAAACTAAATTTTCCTAATTAATTTGCCAATAAATATTTTATACTAATTTTATTCGTTCTTTATAATATAAAATGAGAAATGCTTTGTTCTAATTTATGTATGAATTTTAGCACCCGAAGTCATTAAAGGTATTCACTGGTCGGAAGGATTAGATACTCATTTCATTAACAACTACCAAAGTGATCCCACTCTTTCTTGGCAATATTTCGGCAGTTCCTCTGGATTCATGAGGCATTATCCTGGTAAATATACTATAACAATTTGTCGGGAATTTCCCTGCAGAAGTATAATTTGATTTTGTTTATCTGTACACAGCAATGAAATGGAGAGCGGATCCTGTAGATATATATGATTGTCGAACAAGAGCCTGGTATATGGAAGCAGCAGCTAGCCCCAAAGACGTAGTTGTTCTAGTTGATCGTAGTGGATCTATGACTGGCCAACGTCGAGATATCGCGAAGCATGTAGTTACAAATATTCTTGATACCTTAGGGAATAATGATTTCGTCAACGTTATGACTTTCGCTGACACTGTTGAGGAAATTGTGGAATGTTTTGATGATTCTTTAGTGCAAGTATGTAAATAATTTTATTTAGAATAATAACCAAAAATAGAATATAACATTAAAATGTTTTCTCTTTTAGGCAACTCTGGGAAATATACGAGAGCTGAAATTAGCATTAGACAATTTTGAAACATCAGAGATAGCAAATTTTTCAGCTGCGTTAACCAGAGCGTTTACTTTGTTGGAAATTTACAGAAATAACAGTGGCGGTGCCAATTGTAATCAGGTAGTTCAGACTACTTATACACGTTACTATGACTAAGATAAGCTTTTTATAGCATAAAAAGTAATTAATTATTGTTCTTTTAGGCAATAATGTTGGTAACCGACGGTGTTCCATACAACTATAAAGAAATCTTTGAAGAGTACAACTGGAAATACGATACGCCCGTGAGGGTGTTCACATACCTGATAGGTCGCGAGGTAAAGGTAGTACCATTCCAGGTATTACTGTGTGTTGTAGTCATTGTGCGCCCTGCATAATGTCTTCCTTTATGTCTTCTACCAGTAACCTTGAATGTGGTACTCTCTTCTTTCTCTTGTTTTCAAATTGCTATTATCCCGATGACCTTTGCATGAAATTCTTGCTTATATTAGCGTAAATCTTAAATCCCACTTCCACCTTCATAAAGCTTTTGCTTATAGTCTTAGATAGAAATCGTAGTTATTTTCCGTGTTGTTGTTGTTTTTTAAATTTTGTACAAAGTGTGTAAGTCTTTTCAATAATTTAGCAAAGATACATTATATATGTTAGTTTCAATATAACTTAAGTATTAGTAACCATATTTGCTATGTTATGTTGACCATTGAACATCTAGTTTAATGTTTTTATTATTTAACTACTAATAATTAAATAATCGTCATAGAAAAGTAGGCTATTAGATACGCGCTATAAAGTTTAATTTATAATTTTCTTTCTATTAAAAGCTTTTTATTCCACTATGCAGTCGACTAACATTGTAAATTAATGGTATTTAAGCACTGTTCGGATACTGTAATAAATTACCATGAGAAAATTTAAAGCAATGTAAATGTTTTATGAGTTAAATACAGGTGGCGGATGTGAGGGAAGTGAAATGGATGGCTTGTGCCAATCGTGGCTTCTACGTGCATCTTAGTACCTTGGCTGAAGTAAGAGAGCGCGTGCTGGAGCACGTGAACGTCCTGGCTCGTCCTCTGGTACTGCAGCGGGAAAAGCATCCGGTTGTCTGGACCCCAGTCTACGCTAATATTACTGTATGTTATACTTACCTGTATCTGAATCCTAAGATAAAATATAAGCTCATCACATCATTACTCATACGAATTATTGCTTGATTTATGTCTAATAATAATAGGATCCAAAGGTTGCGGATTATTTATGGGAACAACGAGAGAGAGCTGAACAGAAGGAACGTTTCTTAAGTCAGAAAAGGGACAAAGTTCTCTTCAATTCAGAAAAAGAACAAGATAGAAGGTGGAGAATTACGCAGGTATTTTATACTACAAGATATACACAATGTAAGATACATTTCAATATTATTTTGTATTGACCCTCGCTAACATGCTTCACCATCTTCCACCTTATTTTCACATAACAATGTAAATCGAGATTACGTGTCAGCCTATTGCAAATAAAAAAGAAAGATTTATAGCTGCTCCATTGCAACCAAATAAAGAAAATTAATTTATGTTTATAAATACTTTTACCATAATTAGGAACCAAAAATATTACTGATGAAAAAATATATAATGTTAGTTCTGGCTTTTTTGTTTTTCAGATGAAGCAGGGTCAGTACAGCGAACTGGGCAATTCTCAGTACCAACTGATGACGTCAGTCTCAATGCCGGTTTATGATCTACGTCACAACGAGGTTAGTTAACCAAATGTACATATTGTTATAAGTTTTTTGTATTTTTTTAATTATAAGTATTATTTATGTGATTGAGACTTAAAGCAATATCTATAAAAATTAAAAATAATATTATAATAGGGGCCATGATTTTATTAGAAAAATTTAGATATTGTTTTATGGTCTTTGTAAGTGCAAATTATTTTCACTGTTTTCCAAATTCGAAAAATTTTTGCATGTGTAAATATGTCTAATTAAGAAATTTTTAAAGAGTGAAATATCCCACAGATTGGTTTTACCTTTCAATAAATTAGGCGAAAGCTGTTGATTATTCTCCATTGCATTACCATGATCTATTTGTTCGATTATAATGTGTTGTAATAACATTTAATAATATTCAGTTTTGTTTGATGGTTTCCCCTCAGAACATCACAGAGAATGTACTGATAAATGAAGCTTACTGGGTATCAGTTACAAAAGAGGTACTACACTTAGAAAGTTTTGATGATTTTAATGTAAAGTTTTTGCAAGATACAAGGAAGTTTATTATGATTTAGTTTTTTTGGATTTCAGTAACGGTAAAGTCTTATTTGGCCCCGTTAGCAATGCATCTGTCCTCGATAGACGTTGGCCGCGCCAGCTACGTCGTTCTCTAGTCGCCTACTCGGCCGGCGCCATGTGTTGTTCAACCCTTTTGGCTTTATGTAGTATTGTAGTTTTCTAC
The DNA here is from genome assembly GCA_018245475.1 of Pharmacophagus antenor. NCBI lineage: Eukaryota > Metazoa > Arthropoda > Insecta > Lepidoptera > Papilionidae > Pharmacophagus > Pharmacophagus antenor. The sequence goes on from DWQX01000639.1 coordinate 34,928, forward strand.
TAGATCGTAGGAGTAGACCACTAGGGTATTATAATCGACTTTTCTATCAATTATCAAGTTAATTATCTCTGTGCAAGAAATACAATACCTATATTACACACACTTTCTAATAAACAAAAATTATCTTTTGCTTGAACTTAGTGATGTCTTTGTAGAGACATTTTTATAAACATTGACTTGTATTCCGAGAAGTATGTGTAAATATTTTTTTAAAGTATCGTACCGCCCAAAATAAGACATGTAAGGGGCATTTACTTGAGTATCCTGTTCAGTTTTTCAAGTTTTATACTCTTCCGAATGATATAATTTTTGATACATTAACGATTTAGTGTAAATACAAGTTTTCTCATTTATAGAGGAGACATTTTAATTTTCTTTTTCAAAGAGGTTGTTACAATGCATTTATCTATATGTTATTATATTTTATTGCATTCGTTCGTCCACAACCAATCGCAGTCAGTAGAGGAGAACGGCCAGACAGAGGTAGGCCATCGCTCTCATAGACTAGTGTGCCAGATGATGGATGAAAGGTGCCAGCAGATTGCTAAACAGGACATTTCATTGACTGGCGACAAAATATAAACATGGTAATATTCTAAATTCTAAACTGTTGTCAAGCTATAATTGGTTATGAAGCATCGGCTACACAATATAAATAAGGGGTATATTTCTTGCAAATAAAATATCACAAAATAAAAGTAATAAGTCCTGATCTGACCAATATTAATTATATAAGCACGTTGCACAATAACTTCTTGCTATTGACAATATATTTCTATTCACCTTCAAATAATATTCAATAAAAAAAAAAACAAAAACATGTACATCATATTTTATTAATAAGTTTTTGTATTTAAATTGTATAATTTAAGATTTTCTTACAAGGATGTATCAATGAAGCTCCTAACAGAACGACAATTCTTGTGAGTTCAGTAATGGGTTTAATAAAAACGTAGTTATTTTATTATAATACGATCTTTAATTTTTGATTGTGTAGATTTGCTAGAATCCCATAATTACAATCAATGAATTAGTATCCTTGGACATACGTAGTTTTATAATTGTAATGTCTATAGATATCTAACGGGGCGTAGATGCTATAAACAATTATTGCTAGAAGTTAAATAAGAAACATTTTTAAATAATTATTATACATATATATATATATATATACATATGTAGATTTATTATGTGGAAACAAAACCATGTAGATAGTGGTCTTGGTAAAAGAAACTTGATATATTATATTTAAACATTAAAATTTGTAAGTGGTTAGCTCTAATAATTATTAAAAGAAGATGATATTGATCAGAAAATTTAGTTTATAGATTAGTTGAATATTAGTTAATATTAAGATTTTTTATTAAACTATAAATTTTCCAGATGCGAATTGCGAAATTATTGGGTGTGGCAGGAACTGATGTGCCTCTATCCGAAATACAAGCGTTGATGACCCCTTATAAGGTTATGCTTTGATATGCTTTGATTATGCTTGTATACTTGAAAAACGCAAAGAAAATGTTTTTAATTGTATTCTTATATAAAATAATGATTTAAAACATCAATCATTTTCAGATTGGCGTTAACGGGTATGCGTTCATTGTAACGAACAACGGATATGTTCTCATTCATCCAGATTTACGGCCGGTTGTAAGTAACTCTTATTAAACTTTTAACAATGTTGTAAACAATGTTGGCTATGAACTTACTGAACGATTTTCTTACGTCGAAAGTTTCAGCAAATATTAAAGCCGAGCTATAACAGCGTAGACATGTTAGAAATTGAACTGTTCGACGACGACCGCGGACCGAGAAACTTCAGCCGAGAATTGACAGCAGTAAGTTCGTCATTTATTATAATTTTGATGCAATAACGAAAGATTATTATTGCACGTTTTTCATTGAAACATTTAATTGCAGCTAAGAAAAGAAATAATTGATCAGAAGACTGGAAACAAAGCGATGAACGTTAAATATCATTTAGAAGACATGGTAAGCACATTATAAATTAAATTCGTTAATATTATATAATAAATATATAAATCGATGTATAAAAGGTGATGAAAATGTGATAAAATATATCTAATTGGAATTTTGAAAAAATAACTGGAAAAATTAAGTATTGTAATTCTGTTACGTTAATAAATATTTAGATTATTTACGTGTGATACAGAAAGTATTTCTTCTTATTTTACATTTAATAAATGAACCAGATTATTTATTAATATACGAATAGTAGTAAAAAAATAATTACTATATTTATGGTCTTCTAATATTGGACAAAACTTTTAAGTCACATGTATGAAAAAAGTTACATGTAACATCCTTTGATAACCTTTTAAAAAGTACGGATGGTTGAGTTTAAGTATCTATATATGGGTAATTATTATATATTAATAACTTTTATTTTGATACCTAAAATCACCATTAAGCTTCCCTTTGAAGTTTCTCAATAAATTATTTATATTTCATTTATAGAAACGTGTCTCCCGCGCAAGAAAACATATGTACTGGACGGGTATCAGTGACTCACCGTTCACGTTGGTGGTGATCATCCCTGAGGGTTACGGACGTCATCGCGTTACGCCGCCGCCCACCGACGACATCCACCGGCTGTCTCTTACCTCCAAGAATATATCAGCAAGGCAATACTTGTCGGACAAATGGAGCGTGCATCCGGATTGGTTAGTTAAAAAGTTGTCAAACTATTTTTTTCAAAACTAAACAAATTTCTATAATTCGTTGGTGATTATTTAGAAAGACTTCAAAATTACATCACTTTTTTATTGACGCGTCAATAGACGTTTTCAGGTTTTAAAATATTTTTAATTTTTTGTCTATGTTTAGGGAATTCATTTCGCTGTAGTAGTTTTTTGTATAAGTAAAATCATCAATACCTGTGATATTACGAAAACTGCTTAAAAATTAAATTACTTCGAAGAAATAATAAAAGAAAAATGTACGGGGAACGTTTTTCGCAAACTTAAACTATGAGTTATTAGTGCTACATTAGTTCAGTAGTTTATTGTTCTAGACTAAATGTTTTTCTTCTTTCGATTAGATTTTTTATAATCATCGTTTAAATTTTATTTTTAAAAAACCATATTAATTTAACGTAAGATTATTCCTAGGTGTTAAGATAAACATACGTATTCTCTAAAGGACATATGAAAAGGTTTTTATTAACAGGTTATACTGTCGACACTACGAACGTACCTTCTCCACTCCAGAAGAAGAGTTGCTCTATTTCTTAGAGCGTGTGGCTAAGCCTGGGTGGCGCTGGCCCGCAAAGCCTCGACCGCCGGAGCATCATAAAAACAAGCCTGGTCACGAAAAGCATACTAACGGTACCTTAGATAACCTGCATATTCTTTTCTTTTCAAATTTTAGACGATGCTATGATGTCAGAGGCCATTATACTTATTAAAAAAAACATATTAAATACTTTAATGAATAAAATGTATCTGTAAAGTAATTTATATTTTTAATGAAAACAGGTACGCCTGATGCCAAGGAGCGTAATAAAATATCAAATACAACGCCACGAGTTGAATATTACTGTAAGTCTGTAACATTTTTCAGTTTTGATTTCTTTTACACTTTTGGTATAGAATGGGTCATCCAAGAATATCTTTTATATATATATATATATATA